>JAOQMR010013193.1:0-10340 GCA_027563865.1 Erythroxylum pelleterianum | reverse complement strand
TACCTTTCCATCCGATCCCCTTTTCCTTTTGTAGATCCATTTACACCCTATGGCCTTTAGACCTGGTGGTAGATCTATAAGGACCCAGACTTCATTAGTAAATATGGAATCTATTTCTGATTCTATCGCCTTGAGCCATTTTCCTGGATCAACATCATTAATAGCCTATGTATACGTAATGGGATTTGTTTCTTCATGGTCCGAGATGGCAATTAAGCCTTTTCCTAAACCCAGATACCTATCTGGCTGTCTCACAAACCTCCCACTACGTCTAGGCACAACTTGATGTTAGGGTTAAATATGTGTAGGTGTTTAAGATTGACTACTAAAATTTTAAGGTTGGCATCTTTATTGCTCTCTTTGATTTCCATAGCTAAAATTCAGGTGATCCCTCTATCTCAGATTGTAATGACTTAAATAAGGGTTATATTTCCATTAAGGTTAATGAAGAAATATCCCTATGACATTAGTTTCCGCTATAGCCAAAAGTGGTTTAGGAAGTACTAAATTCGTATCATTTTAAATTGTATTGCTTAAAATTAATATAATGCAATGGTTTTTAAAGATTGCTTAAAACTAATATAATGCAATGGTTTTTAAAGCGTTGCCTTTGGTAATATTAATAGGCAACACTAATAGTAATTTGTTGCCATATATTTAAAAAAGCAACAAAATTAACATAATGTTGCTATAAAATTTTATATAAGCAACAATTAAATCTCTTGCAACTTTAAAAAATAATTAAAGATTACAATAATTAGCATAGAACTCAGACCCAGTTAGGAGGAAGTCTTACCTGAGCCTGAGCACAATAGAATGTAACCAAACTTGATTAAATATTTAATTTAATTTTTTAAAATAAAAATTTTAATTTTGGATTAGGTTGAACCAGACAATTCAAGCCCAACCTAATTCCTAAAAATATTAAAAAACTAAACATAGACTAAAATCTAGTTAATTTGGGTCGAATCAAGCTAAATCAAACCAAAATGGGTACTTTTATCATAAGTAATAACAATTATTGTTATATGTTATATATTATATATTATATTTATTTATTTATTTTACCCTTTATAATATTGGGAAAATAAGATATATCATATCCGAAGAGAATAGATACAAAGGCACCATTGGAATTTTCACTTTAATCTGATATAATACGATCGCTCCAATCCTTTAGGACTTTTCACCTTCCCTACTTTTCATCTTCCATCTGCTCTTCATACAACGCTGTGGATGTCTAAAAAAATGTGTGTTGGTTTATTGTTTAGATGTTGTAGCGTTCAGGTGTTGGTGCTCCCTTCATTCACATCAAGTGTTGCTGGTGCTTCGTGCACGTCAGGTGTTGCTGGTTTCACGTCGTTCGCGTACAAGTGTTGCGCTGGTGGTTGATTATCGTCCTTCACGTCAGGTTTGTTGGTTTCAAATATTTCAGGTACTTGTGCTACCTTGCTTGGATAACATCGTTCACGTACATGTTCGATGTCTTCTTTGTGTTTCTTGTTTGTTGAGTATCTTGCATATCTGGAAAGACAAAACCCTTATTGTAACATCCCGTTACCCATGTTAAGGCTAAAGGAGTAAATTTGAGAGATTACTGAGAGATTAGAAAACACATCTCATGTTCATGCATAATATAACATGCTCATACACGTGAATAGTGAAAGTTTTGCACATGAAAATAATTATACATGCATTCATGAATGATTCCAAGTAGAATTGTATTGAATTGAGATTTTTGGGAAATTTGTGAATTTGGAATTTATTTATATTGGAAATATTATTGATTAGTGGAAATATTGTATTTGTGAATTTTGGTGAATTTAGGATTTACTTTCAAGATTTATAGAGTATTGTGGAAAATAGGGAACAAGAAATCAAAAGATATTTGGATTGTAAAGATGGGAGTTAAAGAGTTTAGTTCAAAAAAAACTTAGTTAAAGTTGGACCTTAGAAAAAGTGACAAGTGTAAAGTTGCCTTTATTATTTATCAGAAGTAAGTTTGAGTTACCCGAGAGTTAAAAAGAGGTTTGTTCTTTTCCTAAGTTCTTTCCTAGTTATCATCTTCTCTGAATTTCTTTCCATACACAAAGTTTTTCATCAAACACCTTCTAAGAGATTTCTGGGTTTTTCCCTTTTCCTAAACCAATCTCACCTTGTAAACTGTTTCTTCTGCCTTAAGAAAAACTAAAAGATGGTTAATGTTCACAGTGGATTACGTATTTTGTATGGAGTTAGGGCTTGAAGATAGTTGAAGCTTTTGGAGTCTTCATCAAGTAAGTAGTGAATAAAATTGTTACAGTTGTGGATTTTTGAAATAAAGTTGATGAATTTATTATCAGTGCATGATCATGGCATTTACGTACATTTATATTCTTAAACACTGTGTTAAGGGGATGAAAATTATGGATAGGGTATTATTTGGTTTTTGATGAATTGTTAGTGATCACATGTCGTGGAAATGGTGTTTGGAGTTGAAGTAACAATGAAATTGTAACATCCCACCCCCGATGGAAAGGGTAGAATATTAATTTGGAAAGGGCTAAGAGTGTTTAGATTGTTGTGACATATCCATGCATATTCTTACATGTGAATCGTGAAATTTGCACATGAAAATGACTGTACATGCATTCATGACATTTCCCGGTATATGTGCCTAAATGGGATTTTATTTTGGAAAATGTGGTTTATGGGCTTGAAAATTTAATTGGAGTGGATTGTTATGTGTTTTATATTTTTGGGCAAATTTAGGAATTTTTCTGAAATTTTTCGGGTGGATTGTTATGTGTTTTATATTTTTGGGACCAATCGGTGACATCGCGTGGCGATTTTTTTCGGTCCGAAAAAAATTCCTAAATTTAGGTAAATGATTTTGGGATTATAATTGGAGCCATTTGGAATTGAATGGGTTAAAGATTTCATTTATTAGGGTTTCTTTTATTAAATTAAGTGATTTTGTCTTTTTCCTCATCAATATGACAAGTGTCATGGTGACACACCATAAATTCATTAAATGCCTTTGTTTTGTTCCCATCCATTTCGGCAACACCAAATTAAAAGAATGAAGAAAAGATGAGTTTTCAATTATTTTTGTTTCATCATCCGAAACCTCTTCTCTTTGCCTCTTCATTGATTTTCTCTTCTTTCCTACCTTAAGTACATCCTTTTCATATGTCCCAGCATGAGCTTTCTTCCTCCTTTACATGGTGATGGTGTGTATGGTGTTGAGAAGAAGATGAAGAGGAGAAATTAGGAATTTGTATGCTAGTTGAAGAATTAAAGAGTTGGAAGCTTGTTAGGTGAGAATTAAATTACACGTTCTTTACTTAGTAGTGAGATGCATTAATTGGGAGTTATTGTGCACGAATTATGACTTATTGTACATTAATTTCATGAAACTTGTGGTTTGATTGTTTGGGTATGAGTTTATGTTTGTGTGAGGATGAATGATGAATGTAAGTGTAATAGGTGTTGCATGAAATTAGGATGGTTTGAAGTGGACTTTGTGATTAAAGATGAGTGGAAATAAATGGAAATTTATTGTGTGGTTGCTGCCATTTTTATGCCTAGGTGATTAAGTGGATGACTTGATGAAATAGTGGCTGATTTTCTTGGCCAAATTGCATGCTAGTTGGAGTAGAATTGGAATTGGAATGAATGAAATTGGTTGAGTATCAAAGCTGGAAAATTTACTTAGTATAAGTGTCAATGTTTTTGCCATAACTAGTTGTGTGGTTAAGCAATTGAGGTTAGGTTTGTCTTAAATTAAAAGTGAGACATTTGGCTACATTTTTTGTGAAGGAAGTGCTGCCCAATTTTGATTAGAAGAGTGTTGAATCTTGCTTTGAAAGTGAAGTATAGGTGCAGTATGAACAGTATCCGAGTTTGATGACCTGAAACTTTGATGCATTTTTCTAGATTGATTTAGGGTGAATTTGTGAAATTGGTCTTAATGAAAGTTGAAGAGGTTCCTGCTATCTTTTTATTGCCATTAAGTATGCACTTTTTCGATGTCTAGATTGAGAGTTATGACTTGTTGAGTTTTGTATGTTAATGTGCTTGATGCTGGAATTGTTCTAAGTATAGGTTTTGTAGTGATTGGACATTAGGCTAAATTCTTGACTGTTATGATGTTAATCAGCTCAAATGGTTTTCTGGAAAGTTGTAGAGGACTGTTTTAGATTTGAAATGGTGCATACTATGCTATTTTTAGATGTAAGAGTTGTGAGTTATGGATTTTGCAAGAACGAATATGATTTAGGTCATTTATGAGTTAACAAGCTTTAAAAGGGCAGCCAAATTCATGGAAGAAATTGACCTAATTAGAAATAGAATTGGCTTCTAAGCCATTCATGAAAATTGAAGTATGTTGTCTGATCTTTCCATAGACCTAAAGTAGAGATTTGTTTGACATCTGGGCAAGGAGTTATGATTTTTCGAAAAATGTTGTACGGTTCATGTGATTTAAGTGGGCAGAATCTTTAATTGAATTTTTGACCCACTTAGCAATTGAATTTGGTTTCATGTTGTTCATGAAAGTTGTAGAACATATTTTAATCTTTCTTTTGGCATAAATCTTGTAATTTTTAGCAAAGAGAATGGAAAGTTATGAGTTTTGCAAAATGGTATACTGTTTTGGGAAAGATTGTGAAGGAAGTAACTTTGATTGTATTTTTTGACACCCTTAGGGGTGAAATTGGTTCAAGAGTCCTTAAAGGAACTTGTAGAGTTTTCTATGATCTTTCCAATGAGATATGATTTGTGATTTTTGGATATGTGTGTAAAAATTTATACATGTTTGAAATTCGGATAGAAGAAGGGAAGGAATGAAAGCAACAACTCACGATCGCGAGAGATGGCCGTTTTGCCGTGGCTCGCGAGTGCGAGCCGTCGCAGTCGCGAACGACTCAGACGGTTACGGGGCTCGCGATCGCAACGAGGTTTGGAGCGAAAGCTCGCCTTGCGAGTGCAACTCCTCGCGAGTGCGAGGCGAGCAGAGTTTCCGCCGCTCGCGAGGGCGACGCTCCTCGCCCTCGCGAGGAAGCACTTGGCTTTTTATTTTTTATATATATATATGTTTATGCCTTCTTTTACTTATATCTTTTCCATCCGATATCCGATTGGCCTGATTCTCGAGAAATTGGGAATTTTTAGAGGTGAAATTGACGGGGATTGGATGGGTGAAAGAGAGGGGACCGGGTAATTGTTTTTCTAGTCATTGGTTTATTAATTTTTAGACCTATAGAGGTCCAAATTGAATGATTTTGGTGTCGTTAGATTTCTAATTTTTAGACGAAATTTTTGTGATGGAAATTTTTAGATTAATGTCAGGAATGTCACGAACATGCATTATACACGTTTTTAATCATCACATGTGCATGATTAAATGTGTCTGACTGTACAATTAGTAATCTTTGTCGATGTTGACTGTTATAGAGACGCGTTTGGAACGTCACACTACTGACGTTGCTGAGACTTCCCAGCATTAGCTCGGAAGTTATAGGTGAGTGACCTAGATGGATCTTTCAATTATTATATGTTTATTGTGGTGAATAATGGTGGGTTTTTGCGATTGATTCTGAATGTGGATTCTGGACAGAAGGTCTGATGTTTTGGGAGATATGACATAGAAGTTCTTGTGATGTGCTAATTTGTGAATCTGAAAATTGCTTGCTATGAATGTGCTCAATTACGATAGGTGGATTAATTGTAATACATGTGTACATTGTGAAAGTGGGTCATATGTATTTTATACACAAATGCCTGAATAGATAATAACAGTTGTGACCGGAGTAGCCATCGATCAGAGCTACAAGCTCAACCAGTGAAAAAGAGCCTCGAGCTCGAAGGGAAGTAGTGCATACCCAGAGGGCTCTCCTACCCCTAAGACGCGTCTAACGCTTATATGGGACAGTTCAGGCGCTCGGTCACAACACCGTAATAAAATGGGAAAGTGTCACATATGCATTTCATATGCATTTGATTGAATAATTTTAATTGGGTGCAAGGCCACAATGCCTTAGCCTTATGTGATCACAATCATATGGTATTTCTGAAGATGCAATTATGAAATAATTGTGATTTGCTTGATTGCAATTATGTGATAATTCTGAACGTGACATTGTGAATTTCTTGTGATTTGTTTGAGTGCAATTATGTGGCACTTCTGAATGTGGAATTGTGAATCATATGGTACGTCTGAATGAAAGGCAAGAATGCCGTATACATGTACGATAACAATCATGTGGTCTTCTGAATGTGCAACTGTGATTTGTCTGTGATTTGCTTGAGTACCATCAAGTGGTGCTTCTGACTATGCATTTATGAAATTGTGACTTGATGTGCTGCATGAATTGGGTGAACCATCGATGCTGGTTCCTCACTGAGTTTGCAAAACTCACCCAAAATTTGCAATTATTTTTTCAGGCTTTGAAGAGCACCCCGTTCGACAAACGGGAGTATGCCTACTGCCTACAAGTCTGAGATGGAGGTCAGGATCAGTTCGCGTTTGCATAATTGTATTTGTTTTTGAACTTTTGTACAACTGATTAAGTCAGTTTATAAAGTCAATGGACGAACTATAGTTGACTGTAGTAAATTGTATTTATCGGTAATTCTGTTTGTTAATGATTTTCAGCGCATATGATTGTATTAAAAAAAAGGGCTATACTGAGTTTTGACTGAGTAATGTAGCACGCCACCCTCGCGGGACACGGGCTCAGATATCACCATCGATGTCGGGTTCGGGTCATGCAGGAGTGGGGTGTTACATAAATGGTGTATAGGGTTAGTGTAGAAGATTAAAGTTGGGAAAGGTGAAACATGCTCTATTTCTTCACTATGCATATATGTATGAAAATATAGGTGTTTATACGTGAGTTGATGAAAACTTAGAGTTGTTCAAGAAAAAGGTTTTTGAGTTGAGTATAGATGGTATCGTCTGTGAAGAAGTATCATTTTAGGTTGACTTCTGCTTTGTCTTAAGTTGACCATTTGTATCGTCTTAAGTTGACTTCTACTTCGTCTTAAGTTGACTGTCTGTATCATCTTGGGTTGACTTCTGCTTCGTCTTAAGTTGACTATCTGTATCGTCTGTAAAGACGTCTCGTCTGTGATGACGTCATATCGTCTGTAGAGACGTATCGTCTGTGATGATGTCATATCGTCTTAAGAGTTGCATCGTCTTAAGTTGAATTTGCTTCGTCTTAAGTTGACTTTGATTCGTCTACCTTTTGCTTCGTCTGCTTCTTTGTTTCGTTTGCTCTTTGTTATTGTCTGCTCTTTGTTTCCTCTGCCTTTTGCTTCGTCTGCTCTTTGCTATCGTCTGCTCTTTGTTTCGTCTGCCTTTTGCTTCGTCTGCTTCTTTGTTTCGTCTGCTCTTTGCTATAGTCTACTCTTTGTTTCGTCTGCTTTTTACTTCGTCTGCTTTTGGCTTCGTCTGCTTTTGGCTATCGTCTGCCTTTTGTTTCGTCTTATGTGGACAGAACCTTATTTGATTCTTTTAGCCATAACTTTTTCGTCTGACCTCAAAATGACTTGATTTTTAAAGCATTGGATTCACAACACATTTCTATATCTCTCCATAGAAATTATAGCTTTTGGTTTTGACTCGAAAAAGGTTAATCTAATCAAAGTAAGGGTATCGGTTGGAAGAGCATGAACTGGATATTTTACAGAACATGTTCCTGTATTTTGATGATATCTTGATCTGTAGGATTCAAAATGAGACGATTTTTAATTTGTAGTAAACTAGAGATATAGGCCTACAAATTGTCTTAGGAAGTCGAATTATGATTCAGTCTCTAAGGAGTTCAATTTCTGGATGGAAGTTGCATATAGTAAACTATTTCTGAATAAGAACAGTCCGAAAATGTTTGATGTGTATCTTCCCAATTACTGAGCCAAATTAAGTGATTTTAGTGTCAATGGAATCATAAGACATATAGGAACACTTTTCTAGAAGAGAGTATTACCAAATTACATTAGTTTTACTTTCTGATTGAATGTGAATAGTAGACCCGAAAGTGTGACTTGGAAAAATCTGAAGTGATTCAATGAGAAATGAATTGTGAAATTATTGGTTTTAGTGAGGCATAAACCTAAGTATAAATTATACTTAGATGAGTTTTGGATAGGAGAATGATAATTGATGGTAAGATACCTGGGATTGTCATGAACATGTATTGTACATATTTCATTTCATTCAAGTGCATTATTAAACACTTATAATTGTGCAAATTGTGATATTTGTGTATGTTGTTTGATATAGAGGAGCAACTGAAATGTCAACCTCCAGACATTGTCGGTCCATCAAGGCAAATAGCATATTGGAGCGTACTGTGAGTCATCCTAGATGAGTTCCTAGGATTGATGTGTTTGTAATTGATTTGATTTGTTAAACTTCCATATTACTGAATTGTTGGTGAATTATTTCTGAATTCCGGACTTGAAGTCTGAGGAGTTTATTAGTTGGGCATGTATTGGAAGTGCTTTGATTTGATATGAATTTCTGAATGACATTTGATTCTCAACGAAAGTTAAATGCTGGACTTAGGTCCGATGATTATGAGCCTTGTTTGAGCATCATATGTGATTGTGATATATGACAAATATGTATTTGATGCATTTCATAAAATGCATGTTCAGATAAAGGCGTTGCGACTTGAGTTGCCAGTATGAAGCGCTTCCATGTAGAGCCTTGCTCGGTGATTTCTGATTCTGCACGTAGAGCTATGCTCCATGATTCTGTTCTGACTGAACCCTTTGGGCTAATATTTGGACAAGTTTGTGATAGGCACTTGGTCACAACAATAACAACGAATGTGAGTCTCACACATATAGCATTCATATAAGATTAAAATTCATGAATGTTTTGCAAAGCTGTATTGAATGACTATATGATATGCCATGTTATGTGAGTATCTGAATAATAAATGTATGTTTAGAATGACTAATTGAGCGATAAATGATGTATGTATGTGATCCGGTGAAATCATTAATGATGGTTCACTCATTGAGTTCGCAAAATTCATCAAAAATTGCAATGTGGCTTTTCAGGTAGGAGACAGGAGACATAATGCTTTAGACAGGACTAAAGGGCCCCTTTGGAGAAGTCATGGCTCAAAGGTCGGTCAGCTGGAATTTTTGGATAGTTTAGTTAAACTTTGAATATTTTCCTTTTTCACATAGCACTTTTGTATTAGGTTTTGAATCTGTACTTGTAAGGAGTGTTGAGGGACACAATGTAGACTTTCAGTTTTTATGCAATGAAATAAGGAAAAAGTTGGTTTTAAAATATTGTGGTTTGCTTATGATGCTTTATAAGTGAATTATGATACCATGCTAGGTGAAGTGAATGTAGTGATCAATCATAGCTCGTCCTTATCGTAGGATATGTACCGGAATGACCTCTGGGCGTCCCGGTGTGTACCCTGAGGTAAGGGGGTGTGATTGAGCCAAGTTTACATTATAAATTGGCTGCATTTTCATAACTGTTTATGCACTCGTTGACTCCTAATCGATGACTTTTGTGCTTAAATTGGTTCCTTATAACGAGCTCTTGTAATTCGCAATTTGTCGGTAAATTGTCGTAATTTGATATCAATTCCTCTATAATTTTCCTAAGGACAATTGATACTGCCAAGTGATATTTTTTATTGTAGGAACAAAGGAGTCAACCCATCAGAGAGTCAACAGGTCGTGAGGATATTTCCAGACATCGCGATGAACAGGTCTCTTCCATACGTCGCGACGTATAATTATTCGCACGTCGCGACGAGTAGCCAATTCTACACGTCGCTACGTATATTTATTCACACGTCGCGACGTACGAGCGGATACCCGACCTAAAATGGAAAATTTACCTCACTGTAGCGACCCGGCCCGAAGTAGCAGCTATAAAAGACTTGCCAAATTAGGTTAAAAGAGAGGTCGGCCACACTCAAAACACACACATGGACGATACTAATAGGTTTTCTTTTTCTGTCTTTGCAGTTCGGCAGCCACCATCGGACGACGATCATCAACCGCACGCCATCATCCTACATCTCCTCTCTTCATCTTTTTCACAGCCGATTACACCGTCAATCCTTGTAGGCATGGATAAAGTCGGGATTCCAGCAGTGATGGAGTACACCGGCGTTATACGTGGCTAGGCTTCCGACCCTCTTAAGAATGTAGCAAAGGTTTGAGTTCACCGAGAGCTTCAAAGGGGAGTAATCTTTTATTGTCTAAAAATTCAATTATATTCTTGTAAAAACTCCAAGTTGGAGATTGCGGTGTATGATTGAATCAGTCTGATTATAGTTTAATTGGATGTTGACAATGACTTATGTTATGGA
>JAOQMR010013128.1:0-10344 GCA_027563865.1 Erythroxylum pelleterianum | reverse complement strand
CTTGTAGATGGAGATAAAGATACAGAAGAAAAGCGCGAAAATTGAGAAGAGTGTAAGGAGAGGTTAAGGGGGCTCTTGTGCATAATAGGATAGCCATATCGAACACTGAGCGAAGTGAAAGGTTCAAAGACGGATGGTTTGGAAATGGAGAATGAAGAAGAGAGTGTTTCCATGGCTGAGTACCAACTTCCTAGGTTTCACGACAGAGAAACCTGTGCCTCCTGGCCTAAATGGATAACGGCATGGACTCGTACTCTTTATCTGTCGGAAGATACATCGATGGTTTGATTTGAGTAGATTTATTATACCCGTGTTTTACATGCTGTAATTTTATTTTTTGAGAAAATTTAAGGTTACTTATTCATTATCTACAAAACAGTATTTTGAAATGCTCTATAAAATCTAGAAGGTTATTTAAGTAAACTTATTGATTATCTTCAAAACAGTATTTTGAAATGCTCTATAAAATCTAGACATATTTTCTATTTTATAAATTTTCCAATTTTATGCTCTTAAAATTATAAAAAATAATTTTACCGTTTAAAACTTTAATATAGATCAATGAACTATTCTTAACATCTGTACAAAATTTTTGGTCAAATTTTTAAGTAATTAATTTTTAGAAGAGTGATACTATATAGTGTTAAAAATAAAAGTTGAAATTCATATTTAATATTTTAGTTTAAAATTATTTATGTTTTTATTTTAAAAAAAGGAATTGAATTTTTATATTTTTAATATGAGATATTGTTAAAATTTTTATCTTATTTATTTTGAACTGTTAAATTATTATTAAAACACATCTTACATTTCAACTAATAATTTGAAGGACTAGAAAATGAAATAAGAACAAGTTTAAATTGTTTCTTCTTTTGAGTATAAGAAAAATGTTAATAAGAAAAAAATATTTTTTTTAGTATAGGAATAATATAGAATATCATCATCATCATCAACACTCAATTGAAATCTTGTTGAGTAGCAAGATTTAGAAAGGTTCGATAGTACGCAGCCTTACTCTTACCTAATAGAGAAGTTGTTTCCGATAGACCCACATATAATGTGTCATGAAGATGCTATAAAATTATAAATGAATGTGCAAACAAATACAAAAATAAAAATAAAGAAATCAATTAATTAAATACATATACAAAAGGTATTAAAAATAACTGAATACATAAATACATTAATATAGAAATACAAATAAATAATAAAGATATTGAAGAATCATCATACTGAAAAAGTGGGTATGGCAACACAAAAGAACGCACATGATGGACATGTCAAAGCTTAACAGTAAAAGGCACAATGAGAATACATATGGAAAAGCCTAGTACAAGAGTAACGCCAATTAAGCTATAAGGTAAAATAAAAAATATCAACCGAAAAAGACCTGTATAGCAGTAACTCTGACCACACCAGAACACAAATGTCCTCTTTAAGAGAGATCCTTTACTCGTATCTTAATACGCTAAAGTTTTCTATTGTGGGCTAGGTTCTTAGTAAGATCTAACCGAACCATATCATTCTTGCTCACTTCCCTCCAATTCTTTTTTAGCCTTCCCTTTTTTCTCTTACAGTCTCTAAGTATTATTTTCTCACATCTTCTAATTAGGGCATCCGAGTATCTCTCTTAACAAGTTCGAATCACAGAAGTCGTGTCTCTCACAATTTGTCATTGATACCAACCACCTTTAATTTGTCTTTCACCTTTAAATTTTTGACCTTATCTCTTCTGGTAAGGTTATACATCCACCGGAGCATCCTTATCTTCATCACCAAAAGCTTACTATTATTTATTTGCTTGATAGGCCAACACTCTGCCCCATATAACATGGTTGGCCTAATCGTTAAGTGACAGAATTTACCTTTAAGCTTGATTAGTATCCTCCTGTCACATAAAACTCCTAACACCCTCCTCCATATAAGTTACCATGATCTGATACAATGGATTATATCTTCAGCAATCTCTCTATTGGTTTGGATGATATCTTCATCGATCTCTCTAATTATAAAAATCATTTAATCTCTCTTTAGCTTTATCATGCCTTTGACCAGCTTATACTTCAATTGACAAAATATTTTCCTTATTTTGGCTTTTTCTTATTGACAAGCTTCCTTAGTTCAAATTTTGTTACCTTTTTTTTGTAACTAACTAGGTGAGACTTTTCTGGCCTTGTAAAGAAAATTCATGGCAAGCTCAGATTCCAACTCTAACAACTAAACCTTCACTTTCATCTTTATCCCTGAGCCTTATAGCCACTATAAAAACACCTTCCCTTTCATCAAATTCAACTCCAGTTTGGTTCTAAACCTTAAGATCCAATCAACTCCTCAGAGCATTAGTATACAATCTCGCTCAGCAAACTAATAATGGGAGGACATTTAAAAGAACTTACAACATTTTAGAAGAATTGCAGACTCAAAAGAATCTGCAAGGGTAGCAAACCATAATACTGAAAGGAAAATATAGTCCCAAGTTGTATAAGAAAGTTCTTCCATTATCAAGCTGACATATATAACTCCTCAAGATCTCTTAATAGTATCGCCTCTTTTGGAAGTGCTTTAGTCCAAAGATGCAAAATGGAGTAACACCCTAGTAGGGTATTTTATAGGTAAAAGATCATCTTATCCAGTTATATAGAAATAGGTGAAAGAAAAATATATTAACCTTAGATTAGAAAGAATCTCATTTCAAAGGAAGATTCCTTCTTATTTAAATTCACTAATGAAGCCAATGCTTTAAATGCACTTGAGTTAGGGCTCTAGAGTGTCAATGGCAAGCCACTAATACTTCAACAATGGAAACAAGGTATGTGCTTGGATAAGAACAAGTTGAATGATGTTACACCCCTACCTTAGCAAGTTCCAAGGTCGAATAAGTAGTGTTAACCTAACATTGGGGTGCCATGCTAATCGTATGAGCGCACATGACTTAACCTATTCATACATTCTATATATCTAGTCACCATTTATATAACAAGATATTTTAAGTCCAAATAGGCATAATTCATTCATTCATTATAATAGTCTAAGGGTAATCTTATCATCATTAACTACATAAGTTTAAATCTTACTTAGTAATAACATAATAATAATATCAGTTTACAAGTTCATTACCACACTAATGCCCCCATGTCGATATTGAGATACAAAGAAATAATGTTCCAAATACATGATAAAAATGAGATCAATTAGACAACTTTGGTTGACCCTGTCTAGACCTTACTCAAGCTTACTACTGTTGTTGGTGACTAGTCGACTCAATAACCTTTCCACTTTGTTTCCTAAAGAAGGGGAAAAGCAATGAAAATGTGAGTATTACACTAAGTAAAGGAAAAACATTTTTATCAACGAGCGGTTATGCATCAGAAATTTCATTTTATTTTGAAAACCATTTTGTTTAGTTATTAAAAAAAAGTAGTAAGTTCACTACCTATGTTCATAACCAATTATGCCTAATGATGTATCAAGAACACTCCAACACAAGTATTTTCAACATCAACACATAAGGTCAATTGTCATATTTCATATCAAAGTTTAAGTAAGACATATATTCTTGAATCAAGCATTATTGTATTCATTAAAACATAATTTTAGTCAATGTTATGAATACCGTACCGAGCTCGGTACTGGATTGGACGCTAGAACGGAACTGTACCAGTACCGGTCGGTACCGGGTACCATTTCGGAAAATTTTTTAAAATTATAAAATAGTCCCTGAAATTTTTAAAAATTGCAAAATAGTTCATATTGATATATTATACAGTTGGACTGTATACTTTACTAGTTTACTGTTTACATCAACCATGTTTTTAAAAATCATAATAATAAATAATAATGACAATTATTCATTTTATTTTATATATATCTTTATTATATTTTAATTATTTCTATATATAATAATTATCTATATATAATATATATCTATGTATAATAATTATATAAATATAATAATTAACTGTAAAATAATGAAAATAATTCAAAATTTTGAATTTTGAATTATTTTCTATTTTATCAAAATTTTGACTTATTTTTTTAGAATTGTTGTTTTTCACATTCCATTTCATTTTGCATTTAATTAGACACAATCACAATTTTAATTTAATATATAAAACTAATTTAATAATTATTAATAAATATAATTAATTTTAAAATATAATTTTAAAATATATAAATTTGGATTTAATAATTGAAAATATATAAAATAAATATTATATAAAGTATTAAAATAAATTTAAATAAAAATAATTTACTAGTAATAAAAATAAAAATAATTTATTAGTAATAAAAATAAAAATAATTTATTTTTAAGTTGTATTTAATTTATAATTTTTATTAGTAATAAAATATTTATTATTATTTTAAAAACTTTGAAAAAGCAAAGGGGGAAGGAGATGTAGGAGGGAGGGAGGAAAATTTTGCAAATTTTTTAAAATTTTACAAAAAATTCTCCTAATTTTTTAAAATTTTCGGTACTGGACGGTATTTGACTGGTACTTTGAATACCAGCCGGTACAACCGAAATTGCCTGGTACTAACCGGTAATTAAATCCTGTATCAAAATTTTAAATTCGGCATCGAATTTAAACTGATACGGTATGTTTCGGTCAATACCGACCGGAACGGAACGGAATAGAATTCGTAACTATGATTGAGACTTGAGATGTAATCTAAGTACAAGTGACGTTGGCTGACAAAACGCAATTAGTGGACCACACATTGAAATACAAGTTAGAATTATTATTTCTATTCTCTACTAAAAAACCTAACGTAGTAAGATGAAAAGTCAAAAAAAACTTTTTAATCTAATTATTTCAGATGAAACTTAATTATTATATTATTAATATTTGATTGATTCGCATGTAATCTTGATATTATATGCATTATATTATTATTTTAATAAAATTTTTTAAAAAATAAGCCCCTTTATCTCGGTTAAGAAGTAATAAAGGTCTTACATTAATGCGTTAGTTTAACTTCGCATTTCTTTTCCGTCGTAATAAAAAAAATTAAAGGTCTTACATTAATGGATGCTTAGTCTCCCTTATCCTTTGTTCCAAATATAAAATTTCTCTTATTTTTAAATTCCACGGTAAATGTTTTAAGACAAAGTTGTTTAATCTCACTCTTGTATAAAGAACAACAATAATAACAATTCCGTAAAAATTTTGTTGATACCCAAGATTTAAAGAAGTCCAGTAATATGCAACATTATCCTTAACTAGTAGAAGAGTTATTTTTAAATGACTCACATGAAAAAGGAAAAAATCAATAAAATAAATAAAATATGTAATACTACTATTACTACTACTGCTGCTAATAATAATAATAATAATAATAATAATAATAATAATAATAATAATAATAATAATACGATTAATTATGAAAATTTTTTGCTTAACTTTCTAAGATATAAGTACTACATATTTAAAAGTTTAGGGTAAATACAAGAGAAAAGAGAACTATAAGGAGATCTCATAAAGAGATCCTTTATCTGTATCATAGTACGCCAAAGTTTTCTATTCCGGGTTATGTCCTTGGTAATTTCCAGCAATGTCATATCATTCTTGATCACCTCCCCTCAATTCTTCTTAGGTCTTCCTTTTTTTTCACTTAGAGTATTTAAATACAATCCTTTCGCATCTTCTTATTAAAGCGTTTAGGTGTTTCCTTTTAACATATCCAAATCACCTAAACCTTGTCTCTCTTAATTTTTCAATAATATTAGTCGCCTTTAATTTATCTCTTACCATTACATTCTTGACCTTATCTCTTTTAGTAAGGTCACACATTCAATATAGCAATCTCATTTCTATCACCATTAGCTTAAGACTATGCACTTGTTTGATAGGCAACATTCCGCCCTATAAAACATGGCTGACCTAATTTTGATTCCTTCTTAATTGATGTTCATCACCAAGGAAAAAATGATCAATATGCGTTTTCATTGGTCTATAAACTTAATAAAAAAACTATTAGATGGGTACTTTAATCATGTTACATATTATAATCATTACAATAACATTTTGGTTTGTTAAAATCAAAGTAGATAATTAAATATTATACCCCTTATATCAAGTAAATTTTCATTGTAATTCAAATAAAATAAAATTCTCTTAGTGACCTATAATACTAAAAGAAGATTATCATTTTCATAATGACTTACGTTTCTTTTCAACCAAAAAGTGAATACTAAAAACAAGTAAAGAGACTATAGAACATTAACCATTATTGTTTGAAACAAAGAGATGTCATTAGCACTTTCAAGAGATACTTTCATATGGGAACCAAATAAAATCAACTCCGTGATTATTCCTATGATAGTTGTATTTATATCAATTTATATTTTACTTGTTATATACTTAATGATAATTGGTTAATAAGGTCAACTTATTCTCTTAAATGTCATAATGACTTCCTCTATTTGGAATGTCTTTTGTGTTTATTAAAGACTAAAGAGAAGCTAATTATTCTAATATTTTGTATGAAATCATTAAGGAAGAAGTCAAGGGCCAAAAAAAAGTGAAAATGAGGGCAAGAGTAAAGAAGAATGTCAAGATGTGAGATTATAACCCTTTCAATGTCATATTTTGTAATGATAAAAGGGAGCAACCATATTGCATAAAAAATTAATCAAGTTTAAGGAAAGAATCTAGCTATAATCCTAAAGAATTGCTTGCTAGGAAGCAATCTAATATTTTAACAAATTTTTAGGTATATTTATATTTATTTTTGACATTATGGACCAATAATTTGGATATTTGTTTTACATTTGATAGAAATTTATTTTTATTAGATTATTGGATAGGTTTATATATTTTCTTGGTTATTTGTTTTTTTTTGTTTTTGTATTACATTTCCATAGTTAAGGATACAAGGAGAAACTTTGAAGAGCATTAGAGATGAAACATTTTAGAAACAGGTCAATGGAAAGAAAAATCATATATGCATTGAATTCTATTGATTAACACCACCTAGGACATGTTCATATATCAAACTATATTGGTATATGAGTTTTTCTAGAAGGATTCACAATTTGTGACACACTCATGTTCTAAACTACATCTACATGTTTAAAGATACAAGAGGATTCGTAGCTTAAGTACACGCCTATTCCCTAGGTTATGTTTGAGATGATGAAAATTATGGCCTGAGGATATGTTTGTGCCTAGGTTATGTAAAAAAAAAAGTCAAGAGGATTGGTAGTCTAGGTTATATTTATGTCCCAAATTTTTTTACTCAAAATGGTTGATGGTTTTTACCATAGCTATGTCGCAAAAATTTTAAAACATAGGGGATCTTACTAGAGTCTCACTTTCATTACTATCTTAATTTTTCTCTCAATTCCTCTTAAAATATTCAAATACCCACAAGCCAAATCTAACTTCATAGCCAAACCACTCTCAACATTTTCTCTTAGTTTTCTTCAATATTCACCAACTTTTTCACCTTTAAATTTAGATTTTTAACAATTTAGGACGCTAAACTTATTTTTTTTTAGATTTTTGTGTTTTAGACTATTCCTTAATTAATTTCACATTTCAACACTCAATATAACTACAAAATTGAATTTATAATTATCCACAGGAAATAGGTTAAGGCTAAATTCGTTCAAGATGTATTAAGTAGCTAAGCATAATTATGGGAAATGACTCTAAATGAACATCCAATGCTTACCTTTAAGGAGTCATATTTTACAAAAGGTATGTCTATCTTAGAGCTAACCTTTTAAATCAAATAAAAGTGTGGATTTTATTAGGATTATATTTGGATTTGAGGAGATCTATAGAATATTTTTGGTGGAGAACTTTTTGATATTGATTAACATTCATATAGAGAGCTAACCTTTGAGATTCTTACCACTTTTATGGTGAATTGGAATGCAAAATTGTATAGGAGAAATGCAATAAAGTTCATTATAGATGTAAATTTAATTAAGATGTTGATTTTAGGAAACAATGAGAGTTTTATACACTTGAGTATATTGAGTCAATATACTATATAAGAGCGATAATTGAATTCCCTGATAAGCTTAGTAACCATCAAATAGTAAGAGTACTCATATCCTTTTGCTCTTTGATATTTTCTTACGTATATGATTGTCTAGAGGAGGGAGAGCAATAATGTGGTGAATCTTGCTTATATATTTTATTTGTAGTGTAAAGTAAAGTGACGATAATGTAATCTAGGTTATTATTTTGCCAAATTTTTGGAACACATGGGCACTAGGAAGAAAGGAGCCCTCTGTGAAGGTACTTACTTGACCAAGTTGGCAAAGAACCTAGGTAGTTTTCACACTCTTTTGGGGATGACTATCGCCAACCTTGATATGTTGAGTCATATAATGCTTATTACAAAGGTCGATGAAGCATATGTTTTTTAGAGAGAGAGGGGTTAAGATCAAAGAGTAGGAGAGAGCAAAGCCCTATCTGGTAGTGAGGGTTGATAAGATGTTATTCAATTATGTTAATTGGAATTATTTCTTTTCTTCATTATATTTTGGTGCTTAAATAGAAAAATTAACATTTGTTTTGTTCTAGGAGGTGACAAGTAGAGATTGCATCAAATTGGAGCATTATCAGTCAAAATCATGAATTTTGGAAAATTTTGACACGTTTCTATAGTAGATAAGGTGAGATCACATCTAATGCCAATTTCACTTTAAAAGTTGAAATTCAATTAGGAAACTTATTTCCATCCGTATTATGTAGGAATTTGAATTTGTTTTAGATAGGGATCTTTGCAAGATAGAAAAAAACTAGGTTTTAAGTAAGAAAAAAATACAAAAACACATCTACCATTTTCACACATTATTCTTTTTCATTTTTTGTAATTTTCTCCTGTTCTTTCATATTTCCTTCTATTTTTGGTGTTGGAACTAAATTCATGTGTGGCTAAATCTAAATACTCTGTTTTAAGTAGATTCAAGATTCTAGTTGTAACTTTGTGAGGCTTTATTCTAAACCTAGATTGTTAGCCCATGAATTTTTTTATTTAATTAAGCATGATTAGAGGATATTAAAGCATTAATAGATTAAATTAGGTTGACATTAATTAAGTATGATAGCATTAAATAGGGTTGGTAGCATAAATTAAATGTGTTGGAGGAATTAATGTAGGGCTCATTAAAGGTTTAATGGGCTTGGGCTTGAATGGGCTTAAGTGACTTAAAGAGGATAGAAGAAGGAAGGGAAATAAGTGGGCTTTGGGCTTTGTGGGCTTAAGTGACTTAGTAGAAGTATAAAAAGAAGAAGATTAAAATGTGTCTTTCATTTGAAGAAGAGAAGAACCGAAAATTGAGGGAGAAAGGGAGAGTGAGTGTCGTGAGGAGAGAAGGAAGAAGAAGAAAAAGAGAAGAAAGCTAGGGTTGATTTTTCCAAGAGTTTAAGAGTTTGTTTGAAGAAAGTGCAAGAAGGAAAAACATAGAGGAAGGTCTAAGCTTCATCTTAAACCAAGAAACTTCTTATTTGAGTAAGGATTTAAGGTAAGTCTCATGTTCAAGCTTTAGCTTTTGTTTGGGTTTTGGGTTAGAAAGCTTAGAAATAAGATGGGTTTAGTGATTCTACCATCAATTTCATGCAATGAGTCATGAAAGTTTTCCAATTTGAGTTATGTTGAATTGGATTTTTGCTTTTCTTGAAGAAGGGCAAGAAAGAAGAGTAGAGCAAGGAGAGGATCACTCCTAAGCAAGTTTAAGCAAGTTTACAGGTGGGTTTCATTTTTATCTTTATGTTTATAAGTAATAAATGCTATTTAACTAATGACATTAATGATATCCAACTACTTGAAAGTGAGAATTGATTGTGTTTTGAATGCTAGTTAATTGATTCATGATTGTCATTATGTGAGAACCATAGCAGTACATGTCATTTGCTTGAACTTGTCATGAATTGAATGAGCATGAATGTTAGTGAAATCGTGAAATGATTTAAGCATGGAATCCATTTTTCAAGAATCAGCTATTTGAATGCATGGAAATCCATTTTCAAGAATCAGCCAGTTGGACAAGAAAAGTCCAGATTTTTATGCATGAATTCATATTATGTGGGTTAGGTTAAGTCCACCCAGCAATGTCACATGCACGTTGACCAGTATAGGCTTCTCTCACCTGCCCGCAAGAGGCAAGGATGTTCCTTTTAGGACTCCTCAGCATACGACTACACTTATGTAGTTCGTCAGTAATTGTGGACTTACCGAACCAATAGCCATGTGATTATGTGTTTACATGTATTTTCAAGATTGAGAAATGCTTGAATCATGAAGATTTTGTTTTGAGATTGATGAAGTATGAAATGCATGATTTCATGAATGTTTGAGAAACTGCTTAATGCATGGAATATGAAA
>JAOQMR010012996.1:0-10354 GCA_027563865.1 Erythroxylum pelleterianum | reverse complement strand
CGTTATACCTTGAGAGAGGATATAGGTCTATTAGAGCCACTGCTTTCTTAGCCTGCATTCAGTATTCCATGTTATGCTATTCGACCTTTTGAATAAGTGAACCCCAATCCCTAGTCTTCATATCATTGATTAAACCCTTTTTAATTGTCTTGCTATTTCTTGCAAATTTCATTAATTACCCAACTAAAATCAATTTTACAATTTATTGTCTTCGTTTGTAAATTACTAGATTTAATTTAATTGGTGAACAATTTGGTCCTAGAGGGAGACGACTTTAGAATATTTGCTGTGTGGATGCTATAACGAATCTGTGCGCTTGCAGAAATAATCGATCAGAGTCCTCATATTTTGATATCGTTGTAAAATTTTCCCATTGTCAATACTATTGAAGATATCTTTCTCAATATATGTGATCAAAAAGTCATTCATCCAAGAATCTCCCATTCGATTGCGCAAACAATTTTTCACTATCTTCATTGCAGAAAATGCTCTTTCTACCGATGTAGTAGCAATAGGCAAAATCAAAGCTAATCTCACAAGTAAAAACACCAAAGGGTACACAAATTCATAAGATTGGATGGCAATATCATGGTTCTCATAAAATAAAGATGTTTCATTAAATAAGGACTATCACCCATCATCCCTCATCATTTGTAGTCGTTGTTTAGAAACTTTAATTAAAGAAATTGAATTGATAATGTCTTGATCCTTCCTTTGCAAAGCTTGAGATAATTCATTTGTGATGCCCAAGATTTTTTTTCATCAAATGCAAGCTAAACACAAATTCATAAGATTGGATGGAATCAAGCAAATCATATGCTTCACCTTTTTGCTCTGAAGTTGTGCCGATCTTTAGAACGTCAACTATGGAGTCAAACAGCACGATTAAGCTTGATAATGATCCATAATATATGCCCCAATGTGTGTCACCTGGTCTTTGAAGAGAAGTTTCTTGATGTAAACCTTTACCACTTGAAAGTTTACCATTTTTCAGCCATTCAACAATCTTACTAAATTTCTTCTCACAAAGAAGATCTTTTCTTTTACAAGAACCTCCAACTATATTTGATAAGCTTGAGACTGTGTTAAACAACAAAGAAACATGTGCATGATTCTTGGCCACCGCTAAAAGTTCTAATTGCAATTAGTGAGAGAAACAATGGGCATAGTGAGCTGAATTATTTTGTTTTAAAATCAGAGTCTTCAAACCATTAATTGCTCCTTGAATATTGCTAGCTCCATCGTAGCCTTGCCCACGTAAAGATGATATACTCAATCCATGCTTTGAAAACAATTTATCTATTGCAAACTTTAGTAATAAAGAGGTGGTATCACTAACATGAATAATACCAATAAATCTCTCAAGCACACATCCTTTTGCATTCACATAACATAAAACAATAGTCAATTGTTATTTGATTTAGATATCACGAGACTCGTCAATAAGGATAGAAAATAACCCACCTTGAAGATCATTAATTAATGGCATTGGAGGTTTCAATTGTAGCGGCTTTGAAAATATCCTTTTGTATATCAGGAGCAATGACTTTGAAATTTTCGCGAGCATTGTTTAAAACAACATTGTTGATAGCTTCATTATGGTCAGCCAAGAATTGTAAAGGTTGAAGAAAATTACCATTATTACTAGAAGTCTCTGATTCATCACGACCACAAAAAGCCAATCCTTGACGTAAAAGGAATCGAACACAATCCACTGATGCAGTGACTTGGGTACGATAATCCTTTTGAGCACGGTTGGATTGATTAGCATAAGCAACTTGAATATGTAGTTTCTGATTCATCAAATCTTCACATTTCTTCCAAGCTATATTGTGAGAGCTATTAGGATCTCCTACATGAATATGAAGTCTGTCTTTCTTCTTCCAATTGTTATATCCATCAGTAACAACTTCCAATATCTGACCTAAAAAGATAGTAACATAAGCAAAAAGCTGCATCTTTTGTAACACTATACTCCAACCAATTGGCATATTCTTTAAACCAAGATGGAACAAATCTACGATAAATATTTTCAAGTTTTCTTTGTGGAAAATCATGCTCAAAAGGTTGACATAGACCTTTTTGCAAATAAGCTCTTCATATTTTATCACGGTCATTAAGATGATAATCTGAAAAAAAATTTTCCGCAATCCTGGATTAGACTGAAGATCGTCTAAATTGACTTCTAAATGAGGATGCTTTAAAGGGTTGGGGCTAGAATCCTTATTTATAAGGGGCCTTTTGAGAAATTTGTCCATAACTGAAATCAAAGTTCAGTAATTAGGGACAAATTGAATACAAAATAAATAAAAAAATTATCTATTCACAAAAAATTAACTAATTAAAACTATTTAAAAACACTTTACACATATGCACATTTATGAAATATATAAACAAAAAGTAAAATTTTCATATATATACTAAGATTGGACTTGATATGGAAAAAGATGTACTATCCTACTTGGAAAATTTAAACCAAGCATCTATTAGCAATAATACTTAGAAATTCCCCTCCCCTTCTCGTTGCTTGCTCTAAGAAAATGAATTATTAAAGAAACAAAATCAACCTAAGTAGATCCCATCCTATTTCTTGCCTCCACTGTCACAGTTTTCCCTTATATTCATTCTAGGTTAGTGGATTTTCTTTTGCTCTCTCTCTCTCTGCCTCTGTGTCCCTCCTTAAATCACACCATTTGAAAAGGCCTCTGTTTATTGTCTCTAGGGTTCTTCTTTTGTCCCTATTATCACTAGTGTTATATGGTTTGTACTATTTTTATTCATTTTTACGACTTTATATGCTACGATTTTTCGTCTAAAAGAATGTAAAGATTAAAACTATACCAACTCTATTACAACTTACAAGAACCCATCTCTAAATTATATATACTACACATTTTTTCAAAAAAAAGAAGTGAGAATTTACCTATCAGCAGTAGAAAGGGGTGGGGCCTGTGAGGGAATCATTTCCACAATTGCGTTCAATATAAATTATTGTTTTTCGCTTTGGGTGTGGTAATCCTTGTAAAGTTAAGGGAAGAAGAAGCCAAAAAGACAAAAAGTAGTATGATGAAGAAGCCAATAGGGAGAAATCTGAATAAAAAAAGTCAATTGAGTATGTAATTTTTATCTCTCTATTAGTAGGCTTTCATTTAAAAAAGTCATGGGTCCAAATAATAGTAATCTTAATAAAAATAAATGGGCTCAGATTTTATTTTTTATTTGATATCTTAATATATCTGTACTTTTTTATATTTTTTTGTCACCAATTAAATAAATGGGGGAAAATTTTAATTTTTTATAAAATTAAAATTTAAAATAATAATTTTAAATGAAAACTTGTCAGATGCAGTGGGGGCAAGTGGTCCTTGTTCATACCACTTTTCTTCTAGTCTATGTCGATGATATCTTAATTATTGACTCTTCACCTTCTTTCATCACTAATCTCATTCATGACCTAAACACTAAATTTTTCATTAAAGATATTGGCCCTATTCATTATTTTCTTGGCATGGAGGCAAAATGCACTCCTACTGGACTCCTACTTACCCAAATTAAATACATCAAAGATCTTCTTCTCTGCACAGGTCTTGCTCAATCTAAAGCCGCCAACACACCAATAAGTCAATAACCCCCATTCTTTCTCTCTCAAAAAACCATGGAACTCCTCTCACTGAACCTTCTGAATATCGAAGTAATGTTGGTGCTCTCCAATAACTCTGTCTTACCCGCCCTAATATTCAATTTGCAGTTAATAAAGTCTCCCAATTTCTCCATTGTCCTACTGACATTCACTGGACTGCTATTAAACGGATACTTCGATACCTTCACTTTACACCCACTTCTGGTATCCACTTTACCCGACCAACCTCTCTTTCCATTCTTGCCTACTATGAAGTTGATTGGGCAGGTTGTCCTGATGATCTTCGCTCTACTTCAGACTATGTATCTTTCTTGGAACAAATCTCATTTTTTGGAGTGCAAAGAAACAACCCGTTGTTGCCAGATCTAGTACTGAAGCTGAATACCAAAGCATAGCTCTTGTTGCTGCTAAACTTTGTTTGCTTAAATCTCTCATTGGTGAAATTAGATTCCCTCACCTTATGCCTACACTTTGGTGTGATGATCTTAGTGCCACATTTTTTGTTGCAAATCCAATCACTCAGACTCGCACAAAACACATTAAAATTGATATTCATTTTGTCAGAGATCTGGTTACCAATAAGACACTATCAATTCGACATCTTTCTTCAAGCCATCAAATTGTCGACATCATGACCAAAGCTTTACCTTCATCTGCTTTTCAGAAATTTCATGACAAGCTCACCATGGCCACCCACCATGAGCTTGAGGGAGGCTGATAAATATATGCAGATTTTCATGCAATCTCATAGATATGATTTTCTCTTTATATGTATCTTATTTGATTTTATCTCATGTATCTCATATGATCTTTAATATCTTATCAGATACCAAAATGTATATAAATACATGTAAAGCTATTAAACAAAATATAAAAAATACAACACAATTACATACCAATTCTTTTTCTCTTCTTCTATTCCTTCAATACGAAATCCTTTTAGGATAAGGATATTGAGGTATTAATGATAAGAGGACATAGCAAAAGATTTGATATGATTTGATAATATATTATAACAGAAAAATTTGACGTTTAATTAAAAATAATTTATATTAATTATTGACGATTAATTAATAAATTTATCGCTTTTTAATAACAAGAGTTATTAAAGAAAATCATTGAAAAGTTGGGCGATTCAAGGTAAAATCGATTGAGTTTTTTAAATAATCGTTGTAAAATTCACACCTATTAAGATTTTTTTCTTAATTACATCATAATTGAATTGAGACTAGAGTTAATTTTAAATTACAAGATTATATTCATGTTACAAACAAAATGTAAATGATAAAAATGAGTTTCTTTGATAAAATTCAAGGTTATTAAAAAAACAAAAATACAGTAGAGATCTAGTGTTACTGACACTTTCGATATATATTTGAAAGTTTTCATCAAATCAATTTAGATGAAATTATTTAAAATAAACAAATAAATATCATTCAAGATTAACTTGACCTAAATGACAAGAGAGCCACCTAATTCAAGATTAATTGACCCATCTAAGAGCTTGTTTCAAAAAAATTATAAATCTTAAAATACAATTATAGTTAAAATCTAGAGACTGATTTGAATCTAGAGATGTATAACAACGAGATCACACAAAGGTAAATTCTAGAGACTGATTTGAAGTCATGTATTTTATAGTTAATGAGATTTAGTTAGAGGTGTAATGTCAGGAAACATCAATTCTCCATTTTAGTGTAAGAGATGACAAGAAAGCCAATATAATAGAAACTAAAGATGGAGAGGATTCGGTGGACGATGACGATGAAAAACCTGGAAACAGAATCATCGTGGACAGGACATACGACTCCTGATCAGGATCGCCAAGTTTCATAGTATATATTTCGAAGAAGCATTACATATGGCAGGAAGGTCAACTTTTTAGGGTTGCAGAGAAGGATGATTGGTCAAACAAAGCATCACAAAGTGAGGGAGTTGATAGTAACATTGTGTAAACATGGTTGGTCTATCCATCCATGGATGATGTTTGAGCAACTTATGATGAGACTATAATTTCCTCACCACTTGCTACTGTCGAATACGATAAAAGTGTCACTATATATTAAAAAAAACTTACAGAACATGTTAAAACCAGAAATGCCAGAAATTGATCATACGAAGCAGTAGGATAGAGCAAAGGTGGCTCACAACTGAATGATAGTCTGGTAACAAGTGAATGGTCATCCTCTCTGCAATGAAGTAAAAGAGACATTCATACTCCAAAAGACACTCAGATTCATAAGCCGGAACTGGAAGCTAACACAGAGAGCATAATGTAGCAAAACAAGAGGTGATGTTTGCAAATTTAAGCAAAGAGTACGAGACAGTAAAGCTTACTATTTACCAGAAATTCATCGCGTATCTAGTCAGAAGGGAAAGCAGCAGACAGCAATTCCTCATCCTCCATGAAAATCTCTAGATTCTTGGATTTCATAAGGAACTGAACTGCTTCATCGTCGAATTCCAGGAGGCAGGCCAACTTAATCAGTTCGGCGAGTACATCTACATGATCTTCCTTATCCCATAACACGCCCTTTGTTATTTCTTCAGCAAAACATGTTGCAAATGAAATTAGATCTTTCCTCCCACCTGTACTGCCCATCTTGTGAGTGAATAGAGTTGAACTCTCTCTATCCCAACGAACCATTTGGCTTGCTCTTACGGTCACAACTTCACCAGAAGTCAGTGATAAACTATAGCATAGAGTCAAACGCTCCGATGTCTCCATGATGGTGAGATTGAGGAGGCACTGGACTGTTTCATGCCTCTTTTGTGCTTCCATATTCAATGGACCAGCAAGGAAGCCAAGAATGCTTCTGACTAGCCCTTTACCTATCAAACTATCTCTTAGATTCACCTGTTCTGCATCCACCCCATCTGACAAAGATAACTCTTCCTTCTGTACTACTTTAGAAATTGTGCGAACCCCAAGTTTTCTGTACGCTTCAAGCAAGTCAGATCGAGGCAAAGAAGGCAAGCTTGGCTGAGGATACCAGACAAATAGTGGGTGAGGTGAAAATTCCTGAAAAAGGTCCATCAGTTGCAGGTCATCTGCTATAAAAACATCACTTTTGTCAGCCAAGACAATCCCTCCAGAGCGTAACACAACAGGCAGCTTCAATAAGTACTGGGTCTGAGACAAGGAACTCAAGCTCATTAGCCTCATAAAATATTTCCAAAATGTACAACACTCAGTATCAGTCAGTTGTCGTCCGCAACTTTCCCATTCCTTCCAAAGCTTGCAGTAGTCATCAAAAGAAGGATTTGATCTAACTTTGAACGCCTTGGAGAAAAAAATAAGCAGCTTTGGCTCATAGTGATTCTCCAGAACATGTAACCGCAGATTAAAAAGTTCAGCGTTGTCATGTAAAACACAGTCTCCTGGGTTAACCCAATTTCCATTGTTACTTCCATCTGGAATCCAAATTGTAGAAGCGGCTTCACTGTCCGGCTCCCACTTATATTCTCTTAAGAAATTGTAGATTCTAACAATAGCAGCAAAGTCAGAAAAGGATTCCAGGTGACTATCAAGCAGTGAGCATGCATGTTTTGCATCAACGCCAACTCCTATGGCACCAAGCTCTTTTCTGAAGAGACTTACATTGAAGCCGTAAAACTCTTCATCAATAAAAGGTCCATCTGTCCTCTTTACAGGTGAGTCCCATTTGGAATCAAACAAGCAGCACCTATCTGGAGCCATGTAACCAGCATAGGTCTTTAACCATGGCTGCGAAGTTTTCTCTAGAAAAGCTGAAGGAAAGGAGTAATCCTTATTTTTCAGTAAAAGTGAGATACATTCCAGCAATGCACGCACGTTTGAAGGAGTTATGCCCCGGTAATAGGAAAGAAAACAAAGATTGTCAACTACAAATTCGACACCATTTTTCAGGTCAGTGACGACACCCACACTCCCCAGCTCTTCCTTGTATTCATGGATTCCCTTCCCATAGTGATTTTCGCTGTCATTGAGAAATGGAAGGCAAGTAATTGGAGCAATCAACTCCCACTCAGGGCCAAACAGAATGCATTTCCTTGGAGATCTAAAATCACCAAGCCGAGTCCGCAACCATTTTTCCTCCCTCATGCATTTTTTCAACTCCGAGGGGAAATCACGGTTGGATTTTCGCAACTGTTTAAAGCATGACAGAAATAATAAGGTCTTGTCCTTAGTGAGGGATGATGATGATGCATACCGCCTAAAGACAGATGTGAAGGCATTGATAGCATCTTCAAAATCTACTTTAACCCCCAGATTCTTCAATTCAACTTTGAAAGAAAAAACATCAACTCCATAGGCATCAGTTTCAACTACTGGTAAATCACTGAAAACCTCGAAAAGACAACTCCATCCAGGATCAGACAGAAAACACTCATAAGGATACTTGTACCCAAGACTAGTCTTGAAGCACTTTGCATTTGCAAGTGCTCTAGAAATTCTATCAGAAAATGGTAATTGACGCATGCATTCCAATGCCAAAAGAAGAGCATCTGCTGTCAGAGTAGATAAAGATGAAGGAAGTTTTAAGTGGTCAACAACCAGTTGATAACATCCTCTAAAGTCTACAACAACTCCAAGCAACCGCAGTTCTGTTTTAAAACCGAGGATTTCCTCACCATAAAAACCCTCATCAACGAAAGGGATGTTGCTGATTTGCCTAGCCTTTTCCCATTCATGATTGTAAAGAACGGATCCAACTGGAGATCTTTTACCACATGATGTCCATAGCCAATTCCCACCTCTAACACTGGAAATGAAATTTTCTGGAGGAAGAAGGCTTTGCCTCAGCATTCTGATGAAATTGAGCATGGTCATCACATTACTTTTAGTTAAAGTCGAGGAAGCTGCCAAAGACATGAGATGATCCCCAATAAATTTACATGCTTCTCCATATTCAGTCATGATCCCAACAATCTTTAACTCCTCTTTGTACCCGACAATCTCATCACCATAAAAATCCACGTCAATAAGAGGAATATCAACAAGCAAGGATGCATTCTGCAAAATGCTTCCCCAGTTAGAATTGGCCTCGTTTGAGGTAAGCATAAAAGATTGTGATGGTGGCCTATAACCAGAGATGTGTTTCATGGTAGTTCTGAGCCAGCTTCCCTCCTTAATGCTAGCTAAAAACTTCTGGGGAAACAGAGATCGTTGGAGCTTTAGATTGCGAATCCATTGTAACAACAAAAAGACGTTCTGTTTGGTAAGTGGCGCAGACACTGACGGGATCTCAGCATCTGGAGGACGTACATAAGGAACATCACCAACTCCAATATGATCTTTTAGGAACTGTAAGAGTTGTTCCCCAGTTGTGCTACAACCGGCAAAAGAAGCAGGCCTCAAGTAGCTCTCCCCAAGCTCGACAAAGCCCTGACTTCTCCATGGATTTGAAGCAATCAACTTCACCCAATTACTTCCATTAGCAGGGACAAGAATCCCATTCCTTACACTCGTTATATGCCCATTGTTATCAATTAGTGGCATACTGCGGAATAGATAACCAACTTCACTTTGTGACAGAAGCTCTCTAGAGACTGAGTGATACAAGAAGTGGGCGTAAGCATTGACAAGTTTGTTATCATAATTAAGATGCTTTATGAGTACAGCTGCATAGTCAAACAAAGTGAAAGAATTAACTCCTGCTTGATTTCTTAGCCACTCCACCAATGCTTCTTTTCTAGAGGATAACATGATGGCTTCCTGAGTGCTCCTAGGCAGAAAAAAATGTTTAGCCGTGCATCTAAAGTCTTTATTCCAATCAATCAACCATGATATGTTACCAAACGAGTGTGACACGCACAGGGTTTTCTTACAACTCGAATGAGTAGTTTCTTTGATACTGCACAAAGACACGCTCCCATCAAGATCTATATATTTAAGAATTGGAATGTTCTCCATGTTAGTGTTCCGAAACATAGACCCCCAATTATCAACAAGGAACAGAAGAAGTCCTAGGTAGGTTTGCTCTGAAATTCCTGTTACAAGGTTGAAGCCCACAATGCAGCTTGCATACCACTCTTTGTTCACTCTTCCCACTCCCAAGAAATCCAGTATTTCATCATACTCGGCTGTGTCAAATGAAGAATTCAGAATGTAACAACCATGGGATGAAATATTATGCAAACTTTCTCCCTCCACCCTTGCCTGATATAATACGCTCCAGAAAGCTGGCATAATTCTCCGAACTTCACGCGGCTTACAAAAGAACTTCTGTTCCATGTACGACTCAATCGGAATAATATTTTCTTCATCAAGCTTTGCTTTAATCGACTTCCTCAGGGCATTCAACTGTGGATAGGGAGAGCTTTTCACTGGCAAGAATTTAAACATTTTTGCCGAACTAGAAACTGGAGCATCTTCAGTTGTTTTGACTAAAGAGATGAGTGCATTAACAAAAGCTGAAGGCACACAATCCAGAATCCCTTGGTTCCATATGCTGTCCAAGAGTATTGTTTCCCTGGATGATACTAAAAGAAAATCTGCTTGAATTATGAAAGGGAAGTTAGTAATCATCTCTGTTGGAAGAAACGCATAGACACCAGGAGAGCTCATGCCTCTATGAAGACGATCCCCATTTGGAAAAGCCAGAGTAATCACCCAGTCTTCCACTTCCATTCGCCTTTCTACTTTATTTTCCTGTTTGACAGGAAACCTCTGCTTCCACATATAGTAGCTGCATTCTCTTTCTATGTGATCATTGTTTTCATCTGCAGACA
>JAOQMR010012898.1:0-10360 GCA_027563865.1 Erythroxylum pelleterianum | reverse complement strand
CACAATACTCTTTACCCAATTTATCTCAAACACAATTTAATCTCCACAATTTACACAATACATATACAAAATACTCAAATCATACACAATAGGCACTACAATATTTCAGATCAATCATCCAAATTCATCAATTTCATCTAATACTGTTTAATTTCCAAGAAAAAGTTTCGGGGCCCAACAATTGGTCCATCCATGAGGGGAATTGTCCTCAAACTCAAATTCCCTCATTTTGTCAGCATTAATAATATTCCCCTCAAAAGTAAGAGCCACTACTTCATCCCTTTTTATGACCCGAAGATGGTGCAACAATTGGCTCAATAAAACTTGAAAGACGAATGCCTTGGTCTCTGTCCTGTGGTGGACTACTTGCCATATCGCTATCATCATCAATTTAGCCGCAGCAATGCCTTGGATTTGGTCTTCGTAAAAGAACATTTTATCCAAAATGAGTAAGTCTTCAGTTCGGAGATATCCTGAATAGCTAGCCTTTGGCATGACGTTATGAGCTAGCAAGAAAGTTATTAACCTCGGGGCTACATCCAGATATTTACAATGCATGAAAAAATGTTTATTCGTTTAATGCCACACATGATTTGATCCATAGCTCAAATCCCGAGTCGATCCATAGCTTCCTCCTTATTCTATGTGTCATCGCAAGAGCATTGGGCCCTTTTGTCAAAAGATTGGACATTGCCTCTCATTGGTAGCTCTAGATGACTGCAAATTAGCTTCTCAGTGATCACCACCGCTTCCCTATTTACTCTTGAGGTGAGCACTGGTGATTGTTTCCCAGCTACCGCACTCAGATTGGCATAAAATTGTTTGACTGTCTCGGGATAATAGGCACCCTTGAGGGTCAACAATTTTTCCCAATGGAATTTATCTAAATTGGCCCTAACATGGTGCTTCTCATCAATCAGCTCCACCATGGATACCTCGATCACAAACTTATTGTTCTTTTTCTTATTATGCCATGCTTCACATTGCTCATTGATAAACACTGGCAGGTCAGGGATAGGTTCATCCTGAACCAAGTTTTTCCCTCTCATAGACCGAAAGGATTATCCATAGTTCTTTCTCGCAGATTGCTTAAACCTTGACATGGTAGCTTCACAATCAAATTTTCCAAATTCACACTCAGAAAGTCAGTTCAAGCATAACTCACACACTCCAGTCCAAATCAATTGTCAATATCAATCTGCACAGATACCAGTCGTTCGAAATTTCCCTTAACATTTCAATTTCAATTAACCCTAAAAGTTAATACAGTTTCAATCTCCTTCAAACTGAATAACACCAGCAACAATTCAACTCAATTTTCAATTCATCATTCAATTCAATCCACCTCGAAATTGGCAAGAACACATTGCAACATTTTTGCCAAATCACGATTCAAACTTCAACTCAATCTCTTGTAACCCAAAACCTAAAACAATTTTAGAAATGAATCGTAAATCCTGATCCCAAAAACTTCACATAACCTTGCCCAAAATTCTAGAAAAGTACTTGAAATTGTTGTATAGAATACTTACCCAACACCCTTACAGTCGAGATTTCGAAGATATTCCTCCCTCACACGCTTCTCTGACATCTCTCCCTCTTTGGAATTCCTTGCCGATAGGGGGAGATAGATTATCCTATGAATTAAAGTTTTTTTGGGGATGAGTGAAAGGGAAGGATGTGGAAAGATGAAGAAGGATTAAGGGTTTAGGCTAGGTGGGTTGATGGCCGGAGGTGGAAGAAGTGGAGAAGGTAAGGCGAGAGGCGGCGAGAGAAAAAGAGAGAAAGCATAGGAAAGAAAGAAAAAGAAAGGGTTTTAATCTGTGATTCAAACGATGTCTGTTACGCAGACATCAATGTCCGTTTAATGAACCTTTATGAGTCAGTTTGAGTAACTAGAGGTCTCATGTCCGCTAAGCGGACATCAATGTTTGTTTAACGGACCTTTATGGGTCAGTTGGCACTTGGATGCATCCGATGTCCGTTAAACGGACATATGTGACTTTTTCAAAAAAAATTTTAATTTTTTCCTTTTACTTTTGTTCCTTCTAGCCATTCTATGATATCCTAGGGCTACATGCATGATGTGTGAGTGCTAGAATTGGATGAACGTCAAAATAAAACAGAGAGACATTGCCATTTACCTTCTCCATGCTTAAAATGAGTCTCACCTTTAGGTTTGAAGAGTTGTGACCACACCATTCCTCATGCTATTGGAAGATGTCCTTGGAACGCCTCGCAAACATTACCCTTTTACACACACAATAAACTATAAGCACAACGAACTGATGAGACAAAAAGTGAAAAGTTAACATAAAAATAACACAGGAGTTAGAGATATTAGGTTGCCTCCCAACAAGCGCTAAATTTAATGTCCTTAGCTAGACTCGGCCATTCTGATATCAACTTTGAAATGTGACGATGGAAATGCATCTCGCCATTTCTCCCTCAAGACAGTTTTTTAAGTCTTTGCCCATTAACCACGAAGGGATCTTGATTATCCCGCCTAATTTCCACTGCTCCATGTGGATATGCCCTTGTTACTAAGAATGGTCCCGACCATCTTGATCGTAATTTCCCTGGAAATAATTTTAAGCGAGAGTTAAATAACAAAACCTTTTGGCCAGGTTTAAATTCCCTCCATAGGATATGCTTATCGTGAAAATCCTTGGTTCTTTCCTTGTATATGCGAGCATTCTTAAATGCATCAAGGCGAAATTCATCCAGCTTATTCAACTCCATTAGTCTCCTTTATCCTGCTTCCTTAAGATCAAAATTCAACTTCTGGATGACCCATAATGCCTTGTGTTCAATTTCAACCGGAAGATGGCAGGATTTCCTAAAGACTAGCCTATAAGGGGATATCCCTAAGGGAGTTTTGTATGCTATCCTATAAGCCTATAGAGCGTCATCAAGCTTCAATGCCCAATCCTTTCTTAAGGTATTAACCGTCTTCTCTAAAATTTTCTTGATTTTCCGGTTAGATAACTCGACTTACTCGCTAGTCTGAGGGTGGTAGGTGGTTCCAAACTTGAAATGACACCCATATTTGGACAATAGCGATTTAAATTGATGATTCTGAAAATGTAAACCATTTTCACTTATTATAGCTCTTGGAGCACCAAACCTTGAGAATATGTGCTTCTTGACAAATTTGACTACACTAGCTCCAGTGTTGTTTGATAATGCAGTGGATTCCACCAACTTAGACACGTAATCAATCGCCACAAGGATATATTCATTTTTGAAAGATACTGGAAATGGTCCCATGAAGTCCAGGCCTCATACATCAAATAGTTCTACTTCTAGAATCCCCAATTGAGGCATCTCATGCTTCCTACCAATATTTCTAGTTCTATAACACTTATCACAAGTCAAGATGAAAGTCCTAGCATCTTTGAAGAGAGTTGGCCAATAGAGTCCAGATTGTAAAACCTTTGCTACTATTTTGATGGACCCATGATGTCCTCTATACAGAGACGCATGACAATGATGCAAAACTGATCACATCTCTTCATCAGGTACACATCTCTTGATCACCCCATTGGCACATCTCCTAAAGAGCAACGGATCTTCCCAAAAGTAGTTTCTCACCTCAGATAAGAATTTCTTCCTACTATGGTATGAATAATCAACAGGAATGATATTGGACACCAAAAAGTTGACATAATCAGCAAACCAAGGGATGTTGTCTTTAACATACCACAGATTCTCATCAGGGAAGGTATCATTGATTGGTTCCTCTCCCGGCTTGTCTCTTTGTTCCAGTCGTGACAAGTGGTTAGCCACTGAATTCTCCGATCCCTTCTTATCTCAAATTTCCATGTTGAATTCTTGCAAAAGTAAAATCCATCTGATCAATCTTGGTTTTGCATCTTTCTTTGTGAGTAGATATTTCAGAGTAGAATGGTCAGTGTAAACAATTACTTTTGAGCCAACAAGATAAGATCTAAATTTATCAAAAGCGTAAACTACTGCTAGTAATTCTTTCTCTATAGTTGCATAATTAAGTTGAGCATCATTAAGAATTTTGCTAGCATAATAAATGACATGTAATTTCTTATCCTGTCTCTACCCTAAAATAGCCCCAAATGCAAAATCATTGGCATTGCATATCAATTCAAAAGGGAGGTTCCAATCCAATGCGGCCATTATAGGAGCTGAAGTAAGTTCCTTCTTCAACCTATCAAAAGCATAAAGACACTCATCAGTAAACTCATAAGGAACTTCTTTTTGCAATAGAGCACATAATGGTTGAGAAATTTTGGAAAAATCCTTGATAAATCAGCGATAGAACTTAGCGTGTCCCAGAAAACTTCGTATTGCTCTAACCGAATTGGGAGGTGGCAACTTGTTGATAACCTTGATTTTTATTGGATCCACCTCATTCCCATTGTTGGAAATTTTATGGACAAGGACGATTCCCTCTTGCACCATGAAATGACACTTTTCTCAATTTAGCACCAGATTGGTTTCTTCACACCTTTGTACAACCTGTTTTAAGTTGAATAGACATGCATCAAAAGAAGAACCAAAAATAGAAAAATCATCCATAAATACCTCAATTATATTCTCCACCATGTCGGAGAATACAGACATCATATAGCGTTGGAAAGTGGCAAAAGCATTACACAATCCGAAGGGCATCCGATGATATGCAAATGTATCATAAGGACATATGAATGTGGTTTTCTCCTGATCCTCCGAGGCTATCGGGATTTGATTATAACCTGAATAACCATCTAGAAAGTAGTAATACTCATGCCCCGCTAATCTCTCCAACATTTGATCTATAAAGAGAAGAGGGAAGTGATCTTTCCTAGTGGCTGCATTCACTTTTCTATAATCTATACACACCCTCCATCCTGTCACAACCCTAGTAGAAATTAGTTCATTCCTATCATTTATCAGAAATAGGATAGATAATTCCCGCATCAAGTAATTTAAGTACCTCAGATCACACAACTTCCTTCATGTTAGGATTGAGCCTTCTTTGACTTTCCACACTAGGTTTGTGGTTTTCTTCAATTAAGATCCTGTGAACACAAATAGAAGGGCTAATCCCCTTTATGTCAGCAATATTCCAAGTAATAGCCAATTTATGTTCACGCAATATCATTAGCAACTTCTCCTCTTGAGAGGAGTCCAAAGAAGAAGAAATGATAACTGGATATGTATTTGCTTCTCCTAAAAATGCGTACCTCAAATGAATTGGAAGCTGTTTAAGTTTAGGGTTTAATTTGCTTAATATGGAGGGCAATAGTTTAGGTTTTGGAGGGCCCAATTCTTCAATTTGGGATATATACCTGAACCATTACCTTGCAATCTATAGTCATCCAACTCATATTTTTCTATTCCTAAGGTTAGGCATGCTTCCAAAGCATCATCACACATTAATTCAGGAATAGATTCAAATGTGAGAGAATCAGTTACATCTATCCGATAAGTGACCTCGTCAAAAGAGGGACCCCTCAATACTTTAAAAATATTAAACTCCTCTTTTTCATCACCAACCTGCAAAGTTAGCTTACCATCTGGGACATCAATCAATGCTCCACCAGTGGCTAGGAATGGTCTTCCTAAAATTATGGGAACCTACATGTCAAACTCCATCTCAAGCACAAAAAAATTAGCTGGAATTATAAGATTACCAAATTTTACCAGTAAATCTTCAACTATACCGATAGGATATCGAATTGATCTATCAGCAAGCTGCAATGAAATTGTAGTTGATTTGAGTTCATCAATTCCCAACTTGTTATATAAAGACAAAGGAATAAGATTAATGCTTGCACCTAGGTCACATAAGCATTAAAAAATATTAGATTTGCCAAAGTGGCAGGGTATAGTGAAACTCCCTGGATCCTTTAACTTAAGGGGTAGTTTATTTTGTAAAATAGAACTACACTCCTCAGTTAGGGCTACTGTAGCGAAGTTGTCAAGCTTCTTTTTGTTGGAGATGATCTTCTTCAAAAACTTGGTGTACGCAGGCATCTCCGTAAGAGCTTCCGTAAGAGGGATATTGATGTCGATTTTCTTGAACAGGTCCAGAAACTTCTAGAATTTAGAATCATCAGTCCTCTTCCTTACCCTTTAGGGATACGATATAGGTGGTATAAAGGTAAAGTTCAAACTTGGTGGGGATTCTTTCTTTTGTGAGATTGCTTTTAGTTCCTCCCCTTCATCCACCTTTTCACCTTCCACGTCCTGAGCTTTGTTCTTTTTAGGGACTACACCTTCTATAACCTTACCACTTCTTGGAACAACTCCTATGCAATCTTGTTTCGGACTCACTTGGGTATTGCTGGGCAGCTTCCCTTTTCCTCTTTCACTAACTTCTTTTGCCACTTGACTGATTTGCACTTCTAAATTCCTAATAGCTGCTTAATTCGATTGAATATTCTGCTCTGTTCATTGCTTGAGAGCTAGCTTGGGTACTCTGGTCCATCTTGCCCATAAGTTGAGAAAACATGTCCTCAAGTCGATCTACCTTTTTCTCCCACGGGGAAGGGAATTGTTGTAGGGAAGAAGATGAAGGGGCTGAGTATTGTTGCTTTAATGGTGCTTGAAACCCTGGCGGTCCCATTGGTTTTGCCGCCCCTTGATTTTTCCAGGAGAAATTCGGGTGGAATTTTCAACCTTCATTATAAGTGTTTCAAATCCAATAAAGTTTAGTTATGATCGGTGAGACCATAGTAAAAGAACTGAGTCAATGAATACATATCAAATCCATGGTGCGGACATTGGTTAAAAAGATCATTAAACCATTCTCAAGATTCATGAAAATTTTCTCCATCTTTTTGCGAGAACCAATGTTTCATCTTTCGAAGTTCAAGAGTTTTGTGGGCTAGGTACCACTTCATCACAAAAGTCTCCATAACCTTCTCCCAAGTATCAATAGAGTCCACCTCTAAACTCAACATCCAATTTCTTGCCAATCCCTTCATGCAATAAGGAAAACACCTTAGCCTCAACTCATCCTCTGGCAGTCCATACAAAGGAAGAGTTTGAACTGTCGCATAGAAATTTCTCATAAAGGCTAGCGCATCTTCACTGGGCATCCCATTAAATTGCGGTAATATAGACAAATGAATCTGCTTCAGCTCATAATTCTGTGCTGCTGCAGTTAATCTAATGCAGGAAGGGTTCCCTGTAATAAATGGCATCTGATAATCTCGAATTCTTCTTGCTGCAGGGTTAAAAACAATTGGCTCGGCTTGATTTTCCCCATCAAATTGCTCATTCCCCAGATCTTATTCTTCATGCAATTCCGAAATTTAGTTATTATTGGCCATCTCTCTCCTTCTTTGAGCGTTGTTCCTTCGACAAGTTCGTTCAATTTCAGGATTAAATTCAACAAGTGGTTCGTTGTTCAAACTTCTTAAATGCCTTAAGTGCATGAAACTCCTGAAATCAAATAAGTTCAAGGTTAGAAATTCAATAATGGAAGAAAACATGAATAATAATTAAATAAATAAAAATAATAACTAGATTTAATGAAAGTAGTTATAAAAAGGTCCTCGGCAACGGCACCAAAAACTTGGTCAACAAAAATTGCAAATGCACAGAGTCGTTCCTAGTACCCGCTCACTAAGTATTCCAAGGTCGTCTCCCTCAAGGACCAAATCATTTACCCCCAATTCAGTTCTAGTTATTAGAATGATTTCGACAATAAACTTTAAAAAGTGATTGGAGTCAAGTTAACAGCAAATTGTAAATACTAGACAAAATAATAGCAATGGAATAAATCGAAGGTTTAAAATTAGGGTTTAGGGTTCACCAATTTAAAAGATTGATTCATACATTATGAAATTGAGTGAATGCTAGGTTATGAAAACAGTTGCACAACTCTACCCATATCATCTCTCAAAGCATATAAGAGTATCTAATTAGTTGTTTACCATCTGTTAATGTGCAAGCTAACTAGTTAAATCCAAGAAGAACAAGCAACTACAAGTTCTCACAATAGCTTAAGATATCTCTATCTCTAAGTCTAAAGTGTTTATCTTCCTAGAGCATAAACCATATTTCACCTTTCAGTACATCATATGATTCCTAAGAGTACATCTATGGAGATCAAGCATAGAAACAACAGTGGATTCAAGAAAGATAAACATAACCAAGAAATTTTCTTTCAACACTCATCAATCCATAGCATAAAAATCAATCCTCCAAATAGGTTACATCCCTCACCCTAAATGAAGTTTAGTTCCAGAACATTGTAACAAAATTCATACATATAAGGATGCTCAGCATTTAAGAAAGAGTAGAGAGAGAAGGTAAAAGAAACACAAGAGAATGTGGCTTCCAATCTTTGATGAAATCCTCAAAACTCCCTATCTTCCTCTTAGTTTGTGCCTCCAATTTGTGTTAACCTCGTTTTCAGTGTCCAACTCCCACCCATTAGGTCTAATAAATGAGTATTTATAGTGTCCTCGATCCCAAGAAACCTAGTTTTTCCTAAATAAGGAAAAACATATCGTGTTTGGTCGCCAATGTTCGTTAAACGGACATGAATGTCCATTTAACGAACCTTCTTAGGTCTGAAACTTCATTTTGTCAGGCAATGTCCATTAAACCGACATGAATGTCCATTAAACGGACCTTCTTGGGTCTGAAAGTTCACTTTCCCAAGCAATGTCCATTAAATGGACATGAATGTCTGTTAAACAGACATGCACCAATCCAAAATTTTCACGCCTTTGACCCTTCATTTGACAAAATCTCTTCTCGAAAGTTATAGAACTCAGAGTCCTCTTTGAAAGCGACCTTAAGTGACCTTAATCTGGCATCCACAAGAAAAGTTATGCCTTTCACCCACACAATCTAACATAGAGATAAGTCAAATTAAAATGTGAGAGAATTGACCAAATACAGCTTCAAATCCACATAGAGATAAGTCAAATTAAATCAAATTTAACCAAAATCACCTAAGAATAATTTTACTTATCAAAGGCATAAGCTTATGTTTGTATCATGGTGTAGAAATAGAGTAAGTTACATATTGATTATATATTATGAACTTATGACAATTTGTATGTCAGATTAACTTATAATTTCATTTTGTCATCTAGAAGATACGGTTACATAACCGTAACATGATAGAGGCGACATCAACATTATATTTTTTTGGCATGTGGGACTCATATTTGTGGAAAAAATATACAAGTTGCATTGTTAATGGGATGGGATTTCATATATAAGATCAAGACAGTTGACTTAAAATCCAAAATTGAGGTATTGTTGTTGAGCGATGGCATGACAACGATTTTATTGACTTCTATGGTGTCATCTTTAAAATAATAAGGTTGCACTACATCAAGGATAAGAAGCTTGTTTTTTTTAAGTGCAAATAGTTTAATCTCACTAACATGAAAGTGAACAGGAATATTATTAACATCAATGTTACTAGTATGATAATGACCCTTTTGTCCTTGGAAGCAAGTAAATCAAGTTTTCTACCTTAACAATACTGTATTGGGTACCAATTGGAAGGTTGTTCAAAAGTTTCAACACCAAAATCTCTTTGATTTTTGTGAAAGGCATAATGGTCTATTCATAGACGATGAAGATGTAGTATATCAAAAGATTGAATTGGAGTTCAATAGGGAAGCCATTTGAATAGAAGATGCAGATATATCATCATTCCATATGAGAGATGTTGATCCCAATATAGTACAACGGGATGAAGCCCAAGCCAATATTATCATATAAAAAGATGAAGACTATACTCATAATGAATTAAATGACAACCTCTATCTACCTCACTTAGTGGCGAGGGATCTTCAGATCTGTTATCTTAACCACCCATAATTAGAGTTATGCTCAAATATATATTTACATGTTTAATGTATTTTTTTCTTATCATTATTCTTTTGTTTTCAAGTTCCAATATTAGCATAAGAAAAAGAGGTAGAGATATCACTAAAGGTTCTGAGTTGCATCATATGAACGTTGCAATGAATAACAACTTGTTTGTGCATATTGACCCCTTACAACATCGTCCTATTAACAAGATCCAATCGACAAAGTTTTCCAGTGAGTTAGGAGTCGTTGTTAAGAATGAATTGTATTACCTTTAACATGCCAGGCAGTTGAAGGAAGACAACTTGCTACAAAATGCTTTGGACAAAGTTTCGCTAATTTTTCAATTTATTTAATTATATGCAATTTTGTTTTACTTATTTAAAGATTAATTTAACTTATATACGTATTATTCACAGATGAAGCTCAATATCGTCGATATCGATAATCTAAAGTTTTAAGTTGTGTGAGTTCACTGTTCAAAAAAAGGGCGAAGGGTCATTGTTATTGACTTCATAAATACTACAAGTATTTTCTTCAGAAGAGGAGGCAAGGA
>JAOQMR010012868.1:0-10361 GCA_027563865.1 Erythroxylum pelleterianum | reverse complement strand
TATGAGTATGTGGTTTACCTCTATATTGCGACTTATTTCCTGTAAACCCTAAACCAGTTTTATCACTAGGGTGTCTATATTCCCCTAGCATATCATTCATCTTCCTATTACTTTCAGTAAAAGTTGCTAGGTCAGCTAAGAGACTGTTGATCCTTTGTTTCAACTGTTTGATCTCGTCAGTTCTTTCTGTGACTCCATTTTTCTTTATTTGCTCTATTTGTTTTGTTAATCTATCATTTTCACATTCTATTTCCTGAGTATGCTTAAGATTTTCCACATACTTCTTCTTCAACAGTTTGTACTGTTTTAGAATAGTATGGGAATCTTCCAATAACTCTAAGTATGCATCTTGTAAATCCTTAAAATCAGAAATTACCTCCTCATCACTTTCCTCTTCGGCTACCAGACAATATGTTTACATGTTCGGACATTTTGGAACTCGCATCTGATTCTAATGAATCCAGATCCTCCCAAGTTGCCATCATGCTCTTTTTATTGTCTCTACTTTTCTTTGGTAGACTTCTTAAAATCTTTCGAACGTGATCCTAGTTATTGTAAGTTCTTCCAAGGGCCTTTAATCCTTTTATGATTGTTTGAAATCTTCCAAACATTTGATCAATGGATTCGTCATCCTTCATTTTGAATAACTCGTACTGATGCACAAGAATGCTTATCTTGGACTCTTTTACTTGACTTGTGCCTTCATGTGCATTGGATAGAGTGTCCCACATCTCCTTTACTGTATCGCAACCATGCACTTTATCGTATTCACTCCTGCTCAGGGCATAACTCAAGAAAAACTTCGCCTTCGAGTTTAGTTGAAACCTTGTTTTCTGATCTACCGTCCATCTGACTCATGGAATAAGATTCCCTCTTCATCTATAGGTGTATAAGGTCCGCTTTCAATTATATCCCAAAGGTCAATATGAGTAAACTCTATGAACAATCACATTCTATCCATTCAGTAGTGGTAATCCTCTCCATTGAATGTCGGAGGTCTAGTGACTGAGGCACCTTCAGCAATGTATATGTGTGATTCCACCATTTTCTTTTATCCACACTTTGTTACAGTGATTCTTGGACACCTCGCTCTGATACCAATTGAAGTGAATCACACGTTAATACAATAATATACAGATGCACAAGAAGGGGGGTTGAATTGTGATAACTTTTTCGTTAACCCATTTTTTTTAAAAAAACTTCTTATTTAAAACAAAAACTTGTTCAGTTACGAATTACTCTAACTCTTGTTAGTAAACTTTTTTCTGAAACTTTGCGTATTTGAAATTTCAAAAATCACAGTAATGAAATAGAGATAGTTGAGAGATCTTGAGACACTAATTTTTATACTGGTTCACCCCAAACCGTGGGCTACGTCCAGTCCTCAGATAATCTTCTGAGATTTCACTAACTCTCAAACTTGTACAAGTATTCTTTTCGTTGGGCCTCTTCAGGTCTCTTTACAGTTAGTATTCTTTTACACTTAGCCTCTTCAGGCTATCTGTAGCACTTTCAAACTTGAATAGTGTATAGTGCTTGTTACAGAAAAATATTGCTCTAGCAATGATCGCACAAATAATCTCTCTGTCTTTTTAGTTCAATTTATGCTATATATCTCTATTACATTTAGTCTTCGACTTCGACTTCTTATTTATAGCCTCCGTCTCCAATTGCTTCTTGATTCTTTAAAGAAATGGTTATTCAGTTGAGTTATGTAACTAACTTAGACTGATGCTTCCGTCTGCTTTCTAATCTCTGCTTTCTCTGTTAAGCTTCCATCTATTATTGTACTTAGCTTTCGTCTGCTTTTTGTTCCGTCTTCTTTTCTTCTAAGCTTTCGTCTGCTCTTTGTTATGTCTGCTTTTCTTCTAAGCTTTCGTCTGCTCTTTGTTACGTCTGCTTTTTTACGATATCTTCTGTCTGTATTTTCTTGCAATATCTTTCGTCTGTATTTTCTTGCGATATCTTCTGTCTGCTTTTTAGTTAGCTATTCTCCGTCTGCTTTTCATTTGCCTTCTTTTTGTTAGTCATCAAAATTATAAATCGCGTAAAGTTATTTTGACTTAACACCTGGAGCATTACACAAACCAAAAGGCATCCTTTGGTATGCAAAGGTGACGAAAGGACACGTAAAAGTGATTTTATCTTGGTCCTCAGGTGCAATGGGAACTTGAAAATACCCAGAGAAACCATCTAGGAAGCAGTAATGAGATTTTCCAGCGAGTCTTTCAAGCATCTGGTCAATAAAAGGCAAAGGGAAATGGTCTTTTCGGGTGGTGTCATTTAATTTCCGATAGTCTATACAAACTCGCCACGAATTCTGCACTCTCGTAGGAATAAGTTCATCCCTATCATTTTTCACCACCGTGATCCCACTCTTTTTGGGTACTACATGAATTGGGCTAACCCACTCACTGTCAGAAATAGGGAAATAGGATATATTATCCTAGCACTCAACAATTTGGTGATCTCCTTTTTCACTACATCTAAGATAGGTGGGTTTAGTCTTCGCTGAGGCTACCTCACTGTCTTGGAACCCTCATTCAACAATATCCTATGGGTGTAAATAGTAGGGCTAATCCCAGGTATGTCTGCTAAAGTCCATCCTATTGCCCGCTTATGTTCCCTCAACACTTTCAGGAGTTTCTATTCCTCAGGTTTGGATAATGTATTGGCAATTATGACAGGTAATCTACCATTGGACTCAAGAAAAACATACTTTAATATGGCAGGTAAGGGTTTCAATTCAAGCACGGGTGGTTGCAAAATGGAAGGAATCAACTTATGTAGTTCAAGAGAGACAAGATCACTCCCTGTTTCCCCCGATGTGGAGTCCAATTCTTGGTGATCCGGGGCAGGCGTGACTTGCAACAAACTTTCCTGGTACTCTTCGGCTATGCATTGGTGATGAGGTACAGTCCTTTCAACCATTTCTGCATCAACTTCAATTTTTGCGAGTTCTGGATAACCTGAAAAATTAATGGAAGACCTTTCCCCAATTTCAAGTGAACATAAATAAAGATTAAAGGAATTCTCTTGCAAGTCAATGTCAGAGGATGCATCATCACAAACTATGTCAAGAATGTTAACTCCAAACAGTGAATAATCCTCATGGGGGTGTTTCATAGCTTCAGACATGTTGAAGCTTACCTGTTGATCGCTAACCTCTATAGTGATCTTACCTTCTTTCATGCTGATCATAGTACTCGTTGTCCGCAAGAAAGGTCGCCCGAGAATTAATAAGGTATCCTGCACAACTTCAGTAGACATATCAAGCACATAAAATAAACAGGAAGTACTAAACCCTTTACCTGGACAAGGATGTCCTCGATTATGCCCATTGGATGCCTAAAAGATCTGTCAGCCAATTGTAAGACTACCGAAGTAGGTTTCAAACTTTTTACACCTAAGGCTTCATAGACAGACTTGGGCATCACATTTATAGCTGCTCCTAGGTCTGACAATGCTCTTCCTATTGTTACCTTTCCTATGATGCAAGGAATGGTGAAAGATCCAGGGTCTTGAAACTTGACCGGGATTTGGGGTTTAAATAGTGCTAACACGTTGAGTTCACTTGGACTCTCTCATTCGGCCTAAACTTCCTTTCGTTAGTGCATAAATCCTTTTAGTATTTAGCATAGGCCGGAACTCGTTTTACTAAGTCCAGTAAAGGAACATTTATCTCAACTTTTCCAAACAAATCAATTATGTCTTTTTCATGGTTGAGTTCATTCATTTTTTTGCTCATTAAATATGAATTTGGGAAACGAAGGTCGTGAAGATTTACCTCCTTACCTGTGGCTTCATGTCCGCTTAACTGCTCATTCTCAGCTTCATCCTTGAAACTACTTGCTGTCTCTTCATTCTCCCTAGTTGTTGACTTTTTCTCTTTCAACAAGTTTTCTTCTTTGACACTCTCAGATCTCTTGGTTATCTACTTAAGTTTAGGTGTGCCTTCAACCTCAATTTCCTCATTGCATGTTTCTTCCTCCGAAGTGTCAAATCTCACCTGCTTTTTGCTTCTTAAAGAAATTGCATTTAGACTCTTCGGATTCATCACAGTATTGGAAGGAATTGTTCCGTTGCTCCATGCTTGATTCTCATTCATGTTGTTGGACAACTGAGTGACATATGTGTTGATGTTTTCTGCTTTGGTTTCCCATTGCTCCATTCTCTTTTCCAAAGAATTGAATCTAGCAGCAGTTTTGGAAGAATCCTGTTGAATCAGGTTTGCGATTGAATTAAACTAGTTGGTAGTAGAATTCCTCTCTTCCTTCATCAGAGTCATCATGCTATGCAGCAATTGGTTTGTATCCTCTTTTGCAGGCACCGTTAGAGCTTGTTGATCAGGAAAATGGTTGTTTAAAGATCCAGGTCCACTCCCTTGTTGGAATCGGTTTGGTGCCTTGCTCTCATCATTCCTCCAACTAAACCTCGGGTGTGCTTTCCATCCTTCATTGTGTGTGTTGGAGTGTGGATCCCACTTTGGGTTTGCTCTCCCTGGATACACTGCTGATACTTATTCATATCTTCTAGGGCGAACGCTAGAGATGTGCATCAATGACCCACAAGTTTCACAACTGGGTACGGTAAGATCCATTGAAGAAGAGGGGCGATGCACATTCAAATTCTTTAGCTCGGCGGTGATGAAAGATAGCTGCGAAGTTATTCTATTTTCCAATGAATCCACCTCTATTTCCAGACTCTCCATTTTTCTTGCTTGAGCTGTTAAATCTCCCAATTCGTGCACTCCTCTGGAATCCCGCACTCTGTACTGTTGATTGTTGAGAGCCATTTTTTTTATTAGATCCCATGCCTCTGACACTGTAAGGTCAATTAGGGATCCTCCAGATGCTGCATCCAGCATTCCTTTCTCTTGGCGCTTCAATCCATCATAGAAATACTTCACCAACTGTTCATCCAAAATTTGATGATGGGGGCATCTCGAGAGCAAGTCTTGAAAATGATTCTAGTAGTCATACAAAGACTCATCATAATCTTGTTTTGCTGAATAAATTTCCTTCCTCATTGTTGATGTCCTGGAGGCGGGGAAATATTTCTCTAGGAAAACCTTTCTCAAGTTGGCCCAGCTATGATATGCACTCGCCACATGCCTCGGGAGGCTCATGTACCACTCTCGTGCCTTTCCTTCCAGAGATAGATGAAACACCTTCCAAAGAACTTGATTTAAAGATGCTCCTACCGGCTTCATGCTTTGACAAATCATTGACAGTAATTGTAGGTGCATATAAGGATCTTCTCCTGCCAAACCATGAAATTTGGGAAGGGAATTAATCAGCAAACCTTTAACCTCAAAATTCACATCAAAATTAGGGCAAGCAGTAGTAAATGGGTTTCTCAACTATCCTACGTCTCTCTTGTTCTTTCCTTTCCTAAGTTTCCTAAAATGTCTTTCTATTTCAGGTTGGAAATGAACAGGTCTAAGTTTTTGGGGCATGCACAAGAACAATCCACAGAGACAAAAATTGAAGCTATAGCAAAATTGACTCACAATCACATAAAATCAACCAAAAAGTGAAATGTGATGGATGCGAGTGTATGAGTGTATCAATGTGTGTAAAATTGCTAAGTGCGAAAAGTAAAAGTATGAAAGTATGCTTGAGTATGTTTCAAAACGTATGCTTATGCAAAGGAAAATTGAAATCTATACTATTGACAAGTGTGAAATTCAACTATCAAAAATGAAATGCAAAAACAAGGTTCTTATTATCAACGACAAATAAAGTTGACTTTGACTAACCTATGGAAAACCAACTTTTTGGTTTCCCGGTAACGGTGTCATTTTGATCGTGACTTTGTCGTTTTGATCTAAAGATTGATCTCTTGGAAACTGAGTCAAAAATAATTAATTCCAAAGATTGCAGTATAGGGTGCAACCTCGAGTCATCTCATTTAATCGGAACCAACGAAAGAGGTTTAAGCTAGCCTATTAGTCAAAAATGCAATTCGAGTTGATAAAAAGGGGGGTTTTGGGACCATTGATCAAAATCGATGGAATTAGACTAAAATTAAATAGAATTGTATAAAAATTATATGTTTGGACTTTTGGGAAATCGAAACTGAAAATTCAAGTAATTATCGAATGATAGGAAATCCTCTAGAAAACAAGCTTAGCTTAGGCTATCACTGTTCAAAACAATTTTTTTCCAGGTAGTGAAACCCACTATGTAGCACCCCACTCTCATAAGACACATACCCGACATCTATGGTGATATCCGAGTACGTACCCCGCAAGAGTGGCATGTTAGAACGATCAATCAGTCAAAATTTATTACAAAACTTTTTTTGGCTTAAAACAACGTACACGAAAGCGGAAAATCACTAATCAAGTTGGCCCATGTCATTTAAAAACATTTTCATTTACAAGTTAGAATTATTACAAACACTAATATTCAACAATAATTTAGGCCCATTTTCAAATACAAAACACTTGAAACCATAAAGTCATTTCATTACCAAATCGTTTACATACACTTCGTACAATTCTTACTGAACATAATTCAAAAATAAATCAAGGAAGACATATGCAGGTGCAAACTGATCTCGACCCCTAATCCATGAGACTCACATTCATTCTTAATGTTATGATTGAGTGCCTATCACATACTTATACAAATACTGGCCTATAGGGCTCAGTTAGAACAGAATCACGGAGCATAGCTGTATGTGCACACACATATATCACGGAGCAAAGCTCTACGTGGAAGCGCTTCATACTGGCTACTCAAGTCACAACGCCTTTATCTGAGCATGCATTTTATGAAATGCATCAAATACTGATTATGCCATATCAGAAAATCACATGTGATGTTCAATCAGAAACTTATAATCATTGGATCTAAGTCCGACATTCAACATTCGTTGAGAATTCACATATCATAAAGGATTTCACATCAAATCAAAACACTTCCAATGCATCAAAACAGAATATGGCTTATATGGAAATCACATATGATGCTCAAACAAAACTCATAATCATCGGACCTAAATCCGGCATTCAACTTCCATTGAGAATTCACATAACATTAAGCATTTCATAGCACTCAAAGCCACAATCAAAGCACTTCCAATACATTCCCGAATATTGATCTCCTCGGACAATTAAAGTCCGGAATTCGTAGACAAATCGTAAACAGTTTGATAATATTGGAAGGTAACAAAACAAATCAAATCAATCCTAGGAAATCATCTAGGTTAAATCACAGTACGCTCCAATAAGCTATTGCCTGGATGGTCCGGCAATGTCCGACTGGCATCCGATGTGCTTCTCTAAAATAGGCAAACCACACTTACAATTATCACATTTTTTCACAATTACACAAGTGGTTCTTTAATGCACATCATATAGAGAATGTATGCACAATGCATGTTCAATGACAATTCCGGGGTACAATAATACGATCCTTATCAGAAATCATTCATAAATCAAAGCTCTCATTAATACCATGTATATTTACAATTGGATTGAACAAAACAATGTCACACAATTTCCTAAATTCATTGGCCACTTCAGATTTTTCCTATAATACATATTCGGGTCAACTTTCCATACTAACTCTGATAAGGTAAATGACCAAATTAGACAAAACTTCCTTTTGTAAAGTTGTTCTTCCATTTCTTAGTTTTCTAATGAAACCAAAATTATTTAATTTGGTTATGTATACAAAAATATATACTCAAAATATCTTAGATTGTTCTTAAGTTCAAGCAGAATTATTACCTCAAATTCCAACCAAAAATTGAAAATCTTAGAGACATAATTAAAACTCCATTTCTTCATAAAAGTTGTAGCCCTATGTCTCTAGTTTACGTCAAATCAAAAATCCCCCAATTTGGATAGGCGTAGAGAAAGTTATGGTCAAAATACAAAAGCATATTTGAGCTGTCAAGGGGGACCGTCGCCGTGACGTGTACAAAAAATGAAGTCGCGACGTACAGTCCAGAAATCATTTTTTCTCAGGATTTTTTTGCAACGAACGCCGCGATGAGCTCAAGGATGAGTCACGCGTCGCAACGTGCATAAAAGAATGAGTCGCGACAAGAACAAAAATGGAGGCCGCGACGTATGATCACAGAAACTCGTCTTCCTCACTTTCCAGACTTCACTTTCTCACACTACCTTTTTTTTCATTTCTCTCCATTCCTCACGTTTATTCTCATATCAACTAACTCAGATCATACTCAAAGTAATTCTTCTAACTCATCAACACACGAACACAATTATAAATCCAATATTCATACTTAAACATCAACTTCACTTCTACTGATAAACAACGGACAAAAATATATGCATATCCATTTCGACTTTCTCAAAACCCGAACAGAGTATTTACAAATCTTCCAATCTAGAGTTCATTCAACACCATATTAACAATTTCCTATTCTCAATCAATCATCTACTCTATTCAACACCGAAACCAACTTCTCTAACCTCACATGCATGCATTCATTTCCATTGAAAAACATCATTTACAACAACAAAACCCAACTTAAACATAACTTACTTGAATCAGTTATGAATTCCAGCAAAGAGAACAGATTAAAAACAACAAAAATTTTCATTCGGATGTCAAGTGTTTCTTCACCGAGAACACTTGCAGTGTATTTTTCGTAACTTAAACTCATACTCGTGTATACTTTGCATGCATTACATGTGTCCCCTCTAACATAAGCCATTTGTCACAATTAATTGGCCATTTGTCTTCTGCCTATTATTGCCACTTGTCCCAATTATAGGTTGCCACATGTCATCATATACATAGGTTATTTGTCATTCATTTACTCAGTCCACGTGTCACACTATAATTGGTCCGAATTTTAGTATTTTTCTTTAGTCCACAAAATATACAAATTCTAAAATACCTGAAATATTACCAAAATTGTCAAATCACATTTTAATTCGCATTAATAACTTAATTGTACCCGAAAAAATGTCATGAATGCATGTACAATCATATTAATGTGCAAAAATGTGCATGTCATATTTAGCATAAGCATGAATTGTACTTTCTAATTTCTCAATTATTTCTCATAATACACAATTATAGCCTTAACATAAGTAATGGGATGTTACACACTAAGTTTCCAAATGATCAACCTTAAAGGACTATTTAATTCTAAGGTTTTAATCAATGAACTCCATTTCTTAAAACCTTGTTGAAAACATCTTAGTGTGTGAAATGAACACGTTAATGCAATTGGTCATTTCGCTCATGCATAATCTCTATATCAAACACAACTAGGCAGATAAAGAAGATCAACACAATCACCAAATGACATATATGAGACTTCATATATTAAGCATCGAGTTCTCCATATCACAGAACATAGTTCAACACATGATTAAACTCTAACCATGCTACTTCAACTATACTACCGTAAACCCTAACTCAGCGATTTAAGGAGGGGGATCAAGAAGAATGTCCAGAATTCTAGTTTTATACATTAAGCTCCAAATTGAATTTTTCTTTCTTTCATCTTATTATTTTCATCAAAATTGATGTGTAACCCTAGCCACATTGCAATTTGAAACAAAGTCCATTGTGGAAGAGAATTGGTGTATTAGCAAGCCTATGATAGTTTGGTTTTCTATAGGTAGTTTGAGCAAAGCACTATCTATGAAGCACTTGAGAGAAATGAGTGAAATCTGTAAGGAAGGTCCATTTTGAGTTTATACATATCTTTGAGTGATAGTTTCATAAGTTGAGTTTGCTTATGCTCACCAATGAATATTAGTCATGTTGTGTGTAGTAGCATAACACTTGAGTTGGCCGAAGCTTGAGGATTGCATTCTTTAATCTTTGTGAAAATGAAGTGATAGAATTGGTTGTATTTGGTTTGTGCTTAAGGAAAAGCCCAAGTTTAAGTATGGGGATGTTGATAGGTGTAGCTTGCATTGTATTTTTGCAAGTAGTTTAGAGTGTGTTTACTTTATGTTTAGGTTAATAATTACTTTAGTTCATAAATATTTATGTTTTAAGTGTTTTTTGGGTGAGAACATCTATTTAAGTTTCAATTATATATATATGAGGTGTCGTGATGAGTTTGTTAGTGTTTAAGGGCATTCGAAGGAGAATCAGTGAAGACCCGGGCAATAATTTAGGGCCACGATGATCGTGACAGAAGGTTGAGCACTAGGCCTCGATCATGGAGAATCTTCCATGATTGTGACAGAGAGCTAAACAAGTTCGCCACGAACATGTCACTAAGAGCTACGATTATGGCCTGTATATAGTGTAAGTGTAAGTCGACTTGTACAGATGTAAGTCGACTTATGCTTGCTCGGTACTGCTGATAAGTCGACTTGTACACCTGTAAGTCGACTTATGTGTGTACAGTAC
>JAOQMR010012825.1:0-10365 GCA_027563865.1 Erythroxylum pelleterianum | reverse complement strand
AAATCCATCTATGGATTGAAGCAAGCATCCAGGAGTTGGAACATCCGTTTTGATGAGATAATCAAAGAGTTTGGTTTCTCACAAAATCCGGATGAATACTGTGTGTACAAGAAGGTTATTGGGACGGCAATCGTATTCCTTGTATTATATGTAGATGACATATTGTTACTTGGAAACGATGTCTCTATGCTACAATCTGTCTATCCATGGAATCCACAAAATTCAGCAGTAAACAATTCAATTACCTACATAATAATAGACTTCAATATAATATAGTATTCTTTCACAACTACAAGTGTAACAACTACATCTTTTTGAATCCCCCTACAATTAATATCTTATATGTCCAATTAATAAATAAAATGCCAAAATAAAATAAAAAGGTATATAAAATATATCTTAACAATCTCCTCCTTTTTGGCATGTTTGTCACAACTCTTAAACTCCCCCTAAATCACATAATTGGATATATAAATATTGAATCCACAAGTTGATTAAAGATTTAACAACACAAGCATAATTCAGGCACAAGCAACAAAACACAAATGAGAAAAGAAAATACAACTGTAGTCAATTAGTCCAGTCTTATCTCAATTCTCCCCCTTTGAGACAACATATGCTAAAAAGACAAATTCATGAAGCACCGAGAAAGCGAAGAACTTGCTACTTTAAGTTGTGAAGAGCATCAGCAGCTACTTGAACGATACCTTCAATCCTCTCAATTTCAGTAAAGAGAGTTGCATAAGGATTAACAGAAGTTGTTCCTAAAAACCAAAGGGGTAGTAGTTTGGCAAACTTTCCGATTTGTTTTTAGCAAAAAAATTAGAAAAATTAAGAGAACCCAAAATAAATCAACCGAAAATTTGGTAACGCAGTTCGACACACCTTGTCTACTTCTGTGGGGCCCTTACCCAACTTAATAACTTTTACCAAAGTACAATAGATTTACTCAAGGCTTTATTGAGCTGACACCACTTAACCATTGACACTATCTCTCAACCTCACTTCCCGTGAAAGAATTTCAAATCCAATAACACGACCGACTCTTGTTAACCTTGTCAGAGGATTTTTCTAACTACTTTTACTCAAACAACAATTAATAAAAGATAACTCAAATACTTAATCAACTAAGAACTGAAAGACAATATACTTGAGATAAAAGAAAAGGACTTCCCTATGGTTTCAGCTTCTCGAAATAATTCTTCAATTGAAACGATCCATCCTAACTTTAACAGCTTCAATTAAACCATATGAAAGTATAGAAAATTGATGAAGCCCACTATATTATTCTCACAAAAACATAACATAATGCAAATGAAGATGTCTTGAATAAAATAATAGACTAACCCACTTCACTGTAGCTATTACTAATCCACTGCGACGTAGCTCTCTTCACCGTGGATTCTATCACACCCAACATTGTTCAGCCCTCTTCTAAGATACACCCACATAATAGCCACTGTATCATTGAATAACTAAAACACTTGAACTCTATCACACACACACAACTTTAATTGCAAGACACTCACGCAAGATCCACTTCTGCTATATATGAAGACACACCTACGGAGATTCACTTCTCCTATAAATGAAGACACACTCACTGTACCATTACTCCACTCACTGCACCATTAACTTTTCTCACATATCACATGATTTTTACTTTCATCCGTTAACCTAGAAATGTAAGAGGCCCACCGTGTATTTTACTCAATCCACCATTAACGCACAGCCGCACAATCTTCGCTGCTCAACTAAGATTTACTTTTGCAGTGTTGATTCAATAATCAATTAACACTCCCGCAACCACCACTCTACTCCATACTAAACTAGGATTGACTTCGGTTATTTGGTGGTAAAAACTGGAGCACCTCCATGACACAACATACATATCTTTTTCAATTCAATTTAACTCCTCACTTTAGGTCGATGCCAACTCACCCCACAGATGCACATGCATGATTCTCGCACTTGGAAAATCATTCACCAATACCCCACTTCCACTTCTCTTATCCCAAATCCACAAAATCCACGCAAAATACAATTCAACTACCAACATGATAATAGACTTCAATCCAAGATAGGATTCTTTTTTAACTAGAAGATTATCCATATAGCTTTTGAATCCAAGTCATTATCTAATTAATATCTTATATGTCCAATTAATAAATAATGCCAAAACTAATTACTTAGATATATAACATATATCCTAACAGTCCCGTGGCATCCAACGTACCCGATGTTGTACAAAGCAAGTCCACTACCCTTGGTTGCTAAAAATCCTTGGAGAAATATTCATCAAAGCCACCAATTCAAGTATACTCGACTCTATCCTGGGAACTTCATTTGCATATAAAAATTGTGAGATTAAGCATGGAAAGTATAACAAAGAATGTGGCTTACTCTCAATAGCCAATATAGCTTTAATGATGAGGCGTCCAAGATTGAATCGCACCCCAATACCGATTACATAAATCAATTTGGCCTGTGCCAAGTAGACAGAAATAATGTGTGTGCTCGGCATCTAGTTGTCCACTATCAATTTAAAGAACACGAAATATTTTTGAGTAAGCATGGAAGAATGAAGCACAGAGCTAGATGGCCATGCAGTCAATTTTTCACCGATCAGTACCGTAGCAATTAAGTCATTTGACACATTCCAATCATCATTATAAAGGAGATCACCAATGAAATTATCAAATCTCAGAAACAGATTTAAACAAGCAGCATCAAAATGAACTATCGTACCCCTCACATATACTACTCCATAAGTCATAGCATCCTCATTCTGAATGTCACAAGATAAATTGCAGTAAAATTCTTTTACCAGATTAAAACCATAGTGCTTTGGAAGCAGTGAAGCTTGTAGTAAAGATCGCTCTGATAGTAAAGTGTTCAGACCATGTTGTTGAAACTCCTTTAAGTTGATTGGACAATCGAAAACAAATCTGACAGTATTGAGAGCCGTCCATTTCTGTTCAGATGTGGAAAATTAAAACTTGAAGGAAATTGCATCATCCACTGTCAGGCAGACAAAAGAATGACGAGGTGGGCAAACTATTTTCAAACATCACATTTTGTACGTTTCTGAGGAGCTATAAGAGGCGCAATTGGTAGAACAGATGCTGCGAGAGTCTCATCGGAATCTGAAGCAGAATCTTCAACCTTAGATAATATGACTTGAGTAACATCATAATCCATATCTAGTACTGTGTCCCAAACGAAGTTAGTTTTGGGAGTGTCAATAAGAGCTGCAGAAGATGACCCAGCCCCGGTGAAACTCCTACTAGTGTCAGATTCAACATTAATCGAATTGAACGTCGTGTTGGAGCTACTGTCTTTTTTTCGGACACTGAAGATAATATCTTCTCTTTGTTCTTTCCCATATTTATCGAAAAGCAGGAAAATTCCAACCACAATCAATCAAATTGAATCAGTCTTGAGGTGAAAGGAAACAATACCGATATGAGTCTTAGTTCACGGTGGGAGAAACTTGAACCGAGTTTTGGGTCTACCTTGAGATCTTGATAACAACCCAGATGAGTAGAAGACAACGCTGTAGTGGTGATGTTTCTTTAAATATACTATAAAACCGATGTCCACTAAGATAAAGACGCCAATGTAGTTGTGGGAATGTATGTCTCCAATCGTAGTTGTGGGAGTATCGTGGTAGAAGAAACCATAGATGAAGAAGTTGTGATTGTCGCCAGACTTTGGGGGAACCGTCGATGAGGTCTTCTTGCTTGGAGCAGCTATAGAGACGGAATGGTGGGCTGAAGGAGCAGAAGTAGGTACATTGGTTGCTAACGATGTTGGTATGTTTAGAGAGGTGTTGGTAAAACATGTAGGGATTTTAAATCCCTCGAATGAAAAAAACATTTTTTTAATAATAATAATTTTTTAAAATAAAATACATCAATAATGTAAAGCATAAAGTCCCAAAGCCCCTCTAAGAAGTTCAAACCTTACCATGTCAAGAGGTTTTGTAAAGATATCCGCCAACTGCTTTTCCGTAGATACATGTGACAAGATGACTGTTTTACTTTCCACAAGCTCTCGAATAAAGTGATATCTGAGATCAATATGTTTCGTTCTTGAAAGTTGAACTAGATTCTTAGAGATGTCTATGGCACTCTTGTTATCGCATAAGATAGTCAACACATTCTGATCAATCTCATAATCTTCTAACATCTGTTTCATCCAAAGAAGTTATGAACAACAACTACCTGCAGCTATGTATTCTGTCTTAGCGGTCGATAGTATAATTGAATTATGCTTCTTGCTACACCAAGAGATCAAATTGTTTCCTAAGAAGAAACAACCTCATGAAGTGCTTTTGTGATCGTCTAAGTTTTCAGCCCAATCCGCATCACTATATCCAGCTAAATAAGATGTCGAGTCTGATGTACACCATATTCCAAAATCAAATGTTCCACTTACATACCTGATAATCCTCTTAACCGCTGTCAGATGTGTTTCTTTCGGGTTGGCTTGATAGCGAGCACATACACCAACGCTGTAACAAATATTTTGCCTACTTGCAGTTAAGTATAATAAACTTCCGATCATAGTACGATATAAACTGTCATCAACTTTTTTTACCATTCTCATCTTTTTTTAGTTTCGTTGAGACACTCATAGGTGTTCTTGCATGTCTGGCATTCTCAAGACTAAACTTCTTTATTATGTAGTTGGCATATTTGGTTTGCGATATAAAAATTTTATCATTCATTTGTTTAATTTGCAAACCCATGAAGAAATTTAGCTCACCTACAATCCTCATTTCAAATTCGGATGTCATTAACTTAACAAATTCATCTACCATCTTTGGATGTATAGCACCACCAATCCCAATATCATCAACGTAGATCTGAGCCATCATAAAATTAGATTTGGACTTTTTAATAAATAAAGTTTTGTCAACACTGTCTCATTTACATCCTTGCTTAATAAGATATTGTGTGAGCCTTTCATACCAAGCCCTTGGTACTTGTTTGAGACCGTAAAGTACTTTCTTTCGCTTATAAACGTGATCTACATAGGCTGAATCAATAAATCCCTTCGGTTGTTCGACATACACTTTTTTCTGTATAAACCCATTCAAAAAGGCACTCTTTACATCCATCTGATAAAGCTTAAACCCCTTCACGCGTGGTATGCCCAATAATTGTAACATCCCAACCCCGACTGGAAGGGTAAAATAGTAAATTGGCTAAGGGTGAGAGTGCTTGGGTCTAATTGGAAATTTTCTTGCATACTGTATTGGTGAATAGTGACTTTTTGCACATGAAAAGTAACTGTACATGCATTCATGATTATTTCCCGGTATTTGGGCCTAAATGGGATTTTATTGTGATTAATGTAGAAATTGTATTTGAAAAATTTATTGGAGTGATTCATTGTGTATTTTATATTTTACGGGAATTTTAGGAATTTTTCTGAAATTTTCCGGAGAAAATTCCTGTTATTGGAGTTATTCATTGTGTATTTTATATTTTACGGAAATTTTAGGAATTTTCTGAAATTTTCCGGAGAAAATTCCTGGACCGGAAAAAAATTGCCAAGTAGCGAACCGGTTGGTTTTAGTACTAAAATTGTCTGTTAAATGGACTTGGGCTATTGGGTTATTTTGGATTGTTCGTGAGACTATTGAAATTGCCTAAAGGGATGTAATGTTTCTATTGGAATTAATTGATTAAAGTTATTTGTCTTTTTCCTTTTTTGTCTTTTTCTTCAAAATGACAAGTGTTCTTCTTCATTTAATGTGTTTGTCTTGTTCCCAACCAACTCATTTCGGCAAATCCTACTTGGAAGAATGGAAAAAAATGAATTTGTTCATTGATTTTGTTGTATCATCCGAAACTTCTAGTTGAAAGGTTGAAAAGGTGATTGTTTTGCTCTCTTCCTTCTCTCATCCGTAGGTGTCTTTGTCTTCTTCTTTGTTGATTTTCTTCATCTTATTTGTTTCTTAAACAACAAAAAAAAAACTCACTTAGCCCTCCTTAAAGTGGTGGTCGTATGGTGTTGGAGGCAAGTAGAGGAGGAATTAAGAAGAAGTGATAACTAGTTGGAAGATTAGAGAGATTGAAAGCTTTAATTAGGTAAGTGATGTTTTATGCTTTGATTATACATGAATTCATAGTTAGTTGCATTGATTGGAAGTGATTGGTTATTACATATGATTTATGATGCATAAATGTCATGACACATATGGCTTGAATTGTTGGGTATGTTTGTGTATGAAATAATAAGGTGAAGATGATTAGTGTGTGAATTTCATAGTTTGAAGTAATTTTAGTGATATTAGATGATTAATACTTAAAGGAAAATGATTGAAGATGGATGCTGAAATTTATGGATTTATATTGAAGTGAAGGTCTTGATGACCTATTGGCTAAATTCTTGTGTCATTAGGATGCTTATGCATGTGGAATTGGTATTGGACGTGTCAGGAATTGAATTGAGAAGTAAAGCTGGAAAATTGATTTTGTCCCTATTGCAATGTTTTGATCATAACTAATTGTGTGGTTATGCAAATGAGGTGAAGCTTGAACCAAATGAAACTTTAGGTGATTGGCTAAGATTTCTTGTGAAATAGGTGTTGTCTAATTGTAGCCTTAAGAGGGTGAATTTTGGCTTGGAAAATGATTGACATGTACTGTATGAACAGTACCCGACCTAAATGACCTAAACTTTTAGTGAATTTTCTAGATTTATGTAGAAGGAATTAGTGAAAATGGTCTTCATGAAAGTTGAAGCCTATCTAGTTAGCTTTCCATTGCCACTGATTTTGCAATTTTTCGATATGTATATTAGGAGATATGACTTGGTGAATGTTGACTGGTTTTGTGCCTTTTGGTGAAACCTAGACATAAGTGTCAGTTTTGTGACCATTGTGATTGGAAACAATTTTAGAGATTTCTGTGATTTGAATTGGCTCAAGTGATCTCTGGAAAGTTGTAGAGGAAAAAATTATCTTGAAAATGGTATATAGCATGCTATTTTTGGATAACAGAATTGGGACTTATGCATTTTTAAAGGTTGGACTGAAGTTAGGTCATTGACTAATAGTCAGGGCATAAACTGATATGACAGTTTTGAGCTTGATAGAAATGGAATTGGCTGTGAAGTCCTTCAAGAGAAGTGTAATACTTTGTTTGATCTTTTCATGGGTATAAAGTATGCAATTTTTCGACAGTTGTACAAGGAGTTATACTGTTTTGAAAATTACTGTCCAGATTGGGTAATTTCAGTGGGCAGATTCTTTGTTTAATTGTTTGACCTAGTTAGCAATTGCATTTGCTTTCATATTGTTCATAAAGGTTGTAGGTATTGTTTTGATCTTTCTATTGGCATTTATTTGGTAATTTTTGACTAAAGAAATGGGAAGTTATGGATTTCACAAACTACTGCACTGTTTGGAGAGGCATTGGCTGGGCAGAAACTTTGATTGGATTTTTGACACCCTTAGGGGTGAAATTGATTTTTATGGTCTTCATGAAACTTGTAGAGTTTTTCACCAACTTTCCAACGAGATATGGTTTGTAATTTTCTGAATTGTGTGCAAAGAGTTATGGGTATTTACATTTTGGTTGAAAAATGGGGAAAATGGAAGGAGAAGGCAGAAGCTCGCGGTCGCGAGCATCTCGCGATCGCGAGCTGAGCGGTTGGATAGCGGCTCGCAGTGCGAGCCGGTCGCAAGCGCGAACGGCTCGGACGAACGTATGGCTCGCAATCGCGAGCCAGTCGCGATCGCGAGCGGCTGGTTTTCAGCCGGCATTCGCCTTGCTAGTGCGACCTGAGCGTTTCCGGCGCCGACTCGCGAGTGCGACATGGGTTTTCCTATTTTTTTATTTAATTGAGTTTTAGCTTCTTTTTCTTATATCTTTTTCGTCCGACGTCCGATTGACCTGATTCTTGAGGCATCGGATTCATAGAATATTGAATTTCATTTTATAAGAAATTGAGAATTTTTGGACGGGAAATTGACATGGGTCCGGGTAATGGTTCTTTGGTCACTGTTTTAATTATTTTTGGACTTATAGAGGTCCGAATTGAGTACTGTCAGTGCCATTAGCTTTCTACCGTCTAGACGGATTTTTATGATGGAAAATCTTGGATTTTTGGATTAAGGCCGGGAATATCATGAACATGCATTGTGCATCTTCTAATTGCTACATGTGCATCATTAATTAGTGCTGATTGAGTAATTAGTAATCTGTCTATACTGTAACTGTTATAGAGGTCTATTTGGAGCGTCGATGGATCGACGACACTGAGACTTCCAGGTAGTAGCTCGGAAGTACAGGTGAGTAACCTAGATGGTTCATTCAATTATTATATGTCTACTGTGGGGAATAATGGTGGGATTAGAATTGCGTTTGTTTGTGACTGGATTCCGGACAGATGGTCCGATGAATTGGGAGAACTGACATAGAAGTGTATCTGTTTGCAATTCTATGAGCTGATTTGCTTCTCCTGTGTGAAATTGTGCTACATGAATTGATTGTACAATTACTGCTTAATCGTGATGTGATCAATTGTGACTGGTAGAATTGTGCTACATGAACACATTGTGCATTGTTTGCGATCACTGTGATATACTGTGATATACTATAATGTACTGCGATCATTTCATTGCCTCTATTGTGGCGGACTGTGTTATATGGACTGTTAATTGGGCATGTGCATTTCATACACAAAGGCATAAACAGATAATAACAACAGTTGTGACCAGAGTCGCCACTGATACTGAAAACGAGCCTTGAGCTCGAAAGGAGTCCTACTCCCTAGATGCGTCTACTGTACATTGTTCACTGTTTATGCGCTCGGTCACAACACTGTAATAAACTGGGAAAGTGTCACATGTGCATTGCATACATACATGACTGAATACTTGAAATGGGAACAAGGCCAGAATGCCTTCCAAATCGGTGATGTGCTTGTATGTAATGACTTGGTATTTCTGACTGTGATATGACTGTGAATTGCTTATGTGCTGCATGAATTGGGCGAACCATCGATGATGGTTCCTCACTGAGTTCGCAAAACTCACCCAAAATTTGCATCTATTTTTCAGGCCTTGAAGAGTACCCCGCTAGACACGGGAGTATGCCTACTGCAGGCAAGTGAAAGATAGAGGTCGGGATCAGTTCACGTCTACATTAGTGTCTCATCAATTTTTTTTTGTATTCTGAAATCTCTGTAAAAGAATAATGCTTTGTATTTATAGTGGGCTCCATTGGGTTGTGAATGTTTGTTCATTAAATGACTTTTGTAAATTATTATTGAATGATTGTAATAACTGAAAATGTTTATTCATGAACGTGGGCTCAGATTGTTTACTGTCTATTCCGCGAACACACAAAAAAATTATGCTGAGTTTCGACTGACTGATGTAGCACGCCACCCTCGCGGGGCACGGACTCGGATATCATCAACGATGTCAGGTTCAGGTTATACTGAGTTTCGACTGACTGATGTAGCACGCCACCCTCGCGAGGCACAGACTCGGATATCACCAACGATGTCGGGTTCGGGTCACGCGGGAGTGGGGTGTTACATTTAGGTGGTATCAGAGCCCAGCAGTACGTATGTATCTAGGTAAAGTCTGAAACATAGGTCAAGTTGCATGCATTTGAGTCGTGTCGTTGCAGACCATAGCAACTGATCCCTAGTCTGAGTTGCACGAGTAGAAATCCTATGCGTGCATATGTGTAACATATGATTAGGTGTGAGAAATCAGAATGTGAGCTTAGTAAAGTGGCAATAGTACGGCGAAAGAAAATGAACATTTCTATAGTTTGGAGAGATCCACTGTGGATATGAGAAACATATTGATTAAAGTAGGTCTATGTGGGATTAATAGTTCGAGATGATTAGGTAATTAGCATTGTGACTTGTATATTCGACGAAATGGGAACAATTGGAAATGAGCAAAAAGTATATGGTCCAATCAGGCAGATATGGATTCACTACATTTGTGTTATTGGAGATCATAGATGATGATAGCGAGATTATAATGAGATCAATATTGTACCGTAACGATCTACTTTTTAAATGAAAGAGCGAAGTGACTATAAGGTTGGGAAGAAGTAGAAATTGAGAGACGAAAGTGTACAGATGAACTGAAATGGACTCGTGACACGGTTATGATCATGAGCGCATGAGTTTGGGGACCAAAATGGTTACGCGAATATTGTGCTAAGAGTTTGTGAATCAGTATAAGGGGATAGTAGAGGAAAAGGAAGACTCGAAATTTCTACTGATAGTGTATCGGAAAATTCTGGATTGGTTGAATATGTGTATATGGAAACAGAAATGGTAAATGGATGGGTAAACAGATAGAGATGCAGTGTATCTGTA
>JAOQMR010012792.1:0-10368 GCA_027563865.1 Erythroxylum pelleterianum | reverse complement strand
GAAATAAAACTTGTCATGGGTAATGGAACAAGATTTTGTGTGGAGGAGAAATGGAACTGAAAATGGTTAATGTAATCCATTAGTTCGTGGTAGTTTTATGAGCTAATTAGCAACTAAGTCGGCATTGGATACAACAAGAAGTTGTGAAATAATAGGGTGATGTAGACATTATTTCTGGTAATGCACACATCAGTTGGATGGGGATCCCAATGTCTCTGATCTGACTGCCTTTCGTCGTTGTTTTTGCAGTTACTACTAACACAAGAAGACACCGTATCTGCTCATGAGTCCAAATCTTCTGTTCAATATTACTATGTCTTATTTTGTCTCATAAAATTTCAGTTATTTATTTTGTGAGACCTACGAGAGCTCCATGCGGAGTCATGCGGGACCCACATAAATAAATGGCTGAAATTTATTGGACATAATAAGACACTATAATATTAGACAGAAGATCTGGACTCTCCACTTGTATGCAGGCCTTGTCATCCGTGCTAAGAATTTTATGCTAACCATACATACATGTATATATAATATTATGAAATTTAAGCAAGATATGCGTATGGTAATTGAGGATAGTCATGTAAGATTGACTGGAATTTAGCATGAACTGGTTTAAGGAGGAGACTTTAAATGGGCTAGAGGCCCCACTTTGCATGGGTTCATAGGGAGTGGAAAATTACGCCCATAAGGTATCGGATTAGGGTTTTGTGAATTGTGATTGCTGCGTGCGCTCTCTCTCTCTGTTAACTCTATATATGTGCACTTACATTCTATAAGAGTAGCGTCGTCGGCTGACTGAAAATATGTTTTGAGGTTGGGTATTAATTAAGTTAAAGTAAAAAAAAGGGGTTTCATGATACATAACTATTTCATAGCTAAAATTGTCACGGAACAAGATTAAATCTTTAGAACAATCTTTATATTTTTCATTAATTAATGATATTTTATTTCAAATTTCTACGTGCAATTATATTAATAAAGGCATTCTTTGTCTTTATATATTATATTTTACATTTGATGTGTTAATACTAAAAGTAAAATCTCTAGTAATTACTATGTAAATGAAATTATGATAAGATCATAATTATAAGATTCAATTTGTATTTATGTATTATTTTCAAACTGTTCCTAGTTATAGTGTCAACAAGATATGATATGAAATAGTAAAATTAGAACATGTTATGTTTCTTTCTTATAAAGAAAGTAATTGCTTTCATAAATAAAACTATGGAGATGCTTAAGCAAACGTATGGGCGTGCTTATTAAAGAATAAGTTTACTAAACTGAAATAATGAGGATCTTAAATGGAATATTAATTATGTGTCTGTGGATTTTTTTATTGTGATATTTGTATAATTGATCCTTATCAAATTACCAAGGTATCGTATATGAGAATTACTGTATTTTGATGCTACTTATAATTTATTTTATTTATGGTAGCTCTAAACCATATGGAGATAATTGAATAAGTTAATAAAAGATTCGTCGCTATAAAGTAATAAGAGGCACTACAAGAAATTGTATTTTTAGTGAAAGTAAAAGTTGTCACTAAAAGCAGTAATATTTGTCATTATTATTAATAGTGTCCAATCTTTGAATACCATAATAGTATTGATACTGGATTTGATTTTGGTACGATACTATGCCGGTACTAATTAATATCAAGTATTATTTCGAGTAATTTTTAAATTTATAAAATAGTCTTTCAAATTTTTTAAAATTGCAAAATAATATTTCAATATATTATACTGTATAATTTGTAATTTTATATTAATTCTGTCTTCAAAAATTATAATAATAGACATTTAAAATAACAACAATTTGTTTATTTTTATTAAAATTATTTTTCACATATTTCATATATAAATAATACCTATAATTAATTTTTTAAAAATTTATTTAATCATTATGCAAATATAAAATTGAGAGCCTTATGCTATTTACATGTCTGTGAATCCGATAATGTCGTTCCCATGTCCAAGTGCTTCTGAGGTTAGCATTCCTTTTTTTTTTTATTTTCAGATTTTAGATTTCAGCAAACAATTGATGCCTCTAATGCTGGTAAATTCAATGATACTTTGAATAGTATGCTGACTCACAGACGTTCACACTAGCAGTTAAACCATACCAGATTTGATTACGGTATAATATTGTACAGATACCGATTAATAGTAGTTATCATTTCAAGTAATTCTTTAAATTTATAAAATAGTCCTTAAATTTTTTTAAAATTGCAAAATAATATTTCAATATAGTGTACTGTATAATTTATAATTTTACATCAATTTTGTCTCTAAAAAAATATAATAATAGAAATTTAAAATGACAACAATTTATTTCTTTTTATTAGCATTATTTTCACATATAAATAATAATCATAATTAATTTTTTAAAAATTATTTAATCATCATGCAAATATAAAATTAAGAACAAAACAAAGTATTTCAAATATTACAATTTTATTATATAATAAATAATAATTACATCAAATAAAAAGAATGATAAATATTCACGACTCTCTACCAATTACAATTTATAACAAGAGCTCGTGTCGACTAATTAGAAGCGAAGCCTAAAATAAAAATATTTACAATTATATTGCATATATATAATCTAACATATATATCAAATATTAGTAAAATTAAAAGAATAGAAGAAACAAAAATTTGAAACTTCATTAAATCGAATACCTGCTTAAATTTTATTAGCCCCAATTTTTATTTGGTGCAAAATCTTTATCATTGAAAAGAGCTTCTTCATCATCATCATTCAAATTTATTGCATCAAATGACGTGTAAATATTTTTCCATCCAAAATTATCTTCTAAGTCACTCTCATCTATCAAACTCGGTTCCTTAGAAACTCAACTCACCAAAAGATCGATATTATTAATATAAATTTGATCTACAAAGCTACTTGTTATATTAAGAGTCCTAGTAAATAATAAAATTAAATTATTAAAAATTATATCTAACATAATAATAATAATAACATACCTTAGACTAAGTCATTCAATCTTTTGTTCTCTAATTTATTCCTTTTCCTAGAATTGATGAATTCAAATGTGCTCTAATTCTTTTCACATTTTATTGTACTCACACATTGACTTAAAATTTGAATTGCAAACTTTTACAATATTGGAACACCAGTTTCAAATTGGCCCCGCTAAGCAACTGTAAAACAACAAAAGTAGCTTATAAATGAAGTAAAGTGATTATTAATCTTCAACAAACAAACAAAAAAGTGAAAAAATATATATACTTGAATTAAATTTGTCTATTTGGCGAATAGAATTTGACATTCTAAAATCACCATAAGCATCCTTATAAATTTCCATTTGTGAGATTATGAGATCTTGCATTATCTTATTGGCAATAATAATAATATTCTCCTCTTAGCTTTAGTTCTCTTTGTAAAACTTAATCTAAAATAAACTAGTGATTAAAAAATGCCTTACCTGCAAATAACAGATAGTAAAGCTGTCTCTCCCATCTCTCATTAATAATTGTAAGATAACGTGTGTACAAAGAAGACTTATTTTTCAATTAGCCTTAATTGCTTCTTTTGCCCTCCTAATGACAATTCTTTTGCCCTCCTAATGACATCATAAAAAACTAATCTTTACCTTCTTATTACTATTAATAAGAAAAAGTACCCTCACCAAAGGCTCATCTTCAAGTATAATTCTAGAAATCTCCGATCCACATTAGATCTAGTATGCTGAGACGCAACCTACTTATCATTGGTAAACAGTTGTCTCAACTCTTTTTTCATCATAATAAAACACATAAGTGATAACAAAATTGTTACAAATCTTGTGATAGAAGGGCGAGACAAATTTCTACCATTAGTAAAATATTTTCTCATTAAATTCAAGACTCATGCATGATTGTAGATGAACTTAGTCACTCTTTTTTTGCTTTCTACACAGTCTCATCAATAATAGAAAAATACCTAGCATCTCCTATATTTTTCAATATCAAGTTAATGCAATGTGCAGAATAAGGAGTCTAATAAAAAGAATTATGCTTGCTTTACAACCTTCTTTCAGTCGCTTTATAAGCGGAATCATTGTCATTAATAAACTGAACAATATTTTTTGACTCCAATTTATTTACAACTTCATCAAATATTTCAAATAGAGTATCAACATTCATAATAAGGCCAAATGTATCAATAGACTTCAAAAGTATTGTACCTTTTGTAGAATAAACTGAGAAATTAATAATTGACTTATGTATTTTATTTATCTAACCATCACACATGATTGAATACCCAAAAGTAGTCAAGGTCATTCTTCTTTCATCCAATTAACTTTTAATTTCATAAACAGAGCTACTCAGAAGTTTACTGTTGTAGACATCAATTAAAGTAGCTTTATATCCTAGACTATAAAAGATAATAACATCTACCATGGGTTGATAATAATAAGATTGGGAAGCATTGAATGTTATACTTAAATCATACTACCATATAGCCATTGTCATATCCATATTATGAGTCGCTTTTGTAGATTGTAAGACACTATGGATTGAAGGCTTAGCTCCAGCAATTGTTTGTGGTTCGAAAAAAATTAGACACAGGTCTTCTTTTTTTTCCTAACATAGATGCAACATTATCTTCTTGTTGAGTAAGAATACTGTCACCGTCAACATCCCCACTATCACCCTGAACACCAACAAATGAACTTCCACCGCTAATTTCGTAATTCAAACTTTACCTTCTATCTTTCTCATGCCGATACTCTTCAAACAAAGTATTCATTTGTCATTTCATATCATGATTTGCATCTTTTAGAAACTCCACATCATCCTTGACCCTAGTTAAATGCTTCTTTAATCTGATAATTACTCCTTATTTCAAATGTTTGTTACAAAACAAACAAACGATATAATTTTTGATTCCGAGAACTAATCCAACATGAGCCCAAGCTAAATCATTAAATCTCTCTGAAGTGGTTAAATTATCTGGAATAGTTGAACTTCCTTCCATGTATTTGTAAAAATAAATGAAGACATGTGTCAAAATTAAAGTAATAGATTCACATACTTTTTTCTAACATGTATTTAATTACGCATAAAATAAGATAATAAATGTGTATTTGCTACTCATAACATAAGATTAATATTTGTATTTTATTTCCTGACAATAATAAACAATATAAAAATGTAAGCATTCAATTTCCTTAACTTAATTACATATATTAAATGATTTATTTTTATATTAAATCTTATGTTTAAATAATTAATCATACATTAAATACTTTTATATATAAACAATAATAAGTAAATTGTGTGTTTCACATAAATCAATTAACAAATTAAAAACTTAATGCATTATTTTGATCTCATTTTTATGGTTATTAAAATAACAAATAATATAATTTATTCTTAAATTATACACAAATCACAAATCACAAATTCTCAATACTTAAATATTCTTCCATAATTAATACATAATATTATTTTGATCTTATTTCTTCATAAATTCACAACGCCTAAATGTTATTGAAATTTAACCTAACTCTCACGAACAATTCTAACTTTCAAACCAAAAATTTCTACACATGGCATAACCAAAACACAATACAATTATAATTCAAGGAAAAAATAGGAAACTTTAAAAACACCAAAAAAAATCAAAAATTGCAATTTTGGTTGAGTAAGGTCGGGTCTAAGGTCTAGAAAATAGAAACCTTGATTTTTGCAATCCTTTTAGTTTCTAAGTGAGCAGCGGGGCGATGGTGGACTGGAGCATTGGTGAATGGCGGTGGTGGAGTGGTGTAGATAGTTGCGGATGGTTGGAGAGACCAGGCTTAGGTAGACAGTCCAACTAGAGTTGAGCATGCAGCTTGCAGTGGCACCAGACGAAAAATAATATAAATAAATTATATTGTATAATTTAGAAGTAATTTAATATTGTTAAAATTTATTATATAATAGAATTATAAATAATGTATAACATTATAATAATATGCTTATTTTTTATACATTTTTCATGGTGATTTCAAAAGCCCAATACTAGAAAGGAAAAGTAGGCCACAGATTTCAAAAAGCCCATCTTAAACCTCTCAAAAACCACATTTGCTCTCTTTCTTCGTTACCCAAAATCAATGGCGCACTCTTCTTCTCTCCTTCTTCATCATCGTCTCTCCACGGTCATCTGCAGTCCTCCTCCGCCACACCACCGTTACTTTGAACCCCTCAAAAGGTTTTTTAACGTCTCATTTACCTCACAGACCCCGAATTCTTCTCTTCTTGTGCATGCTAAAGCCAAATCCCCTCCTTCTCTTTATCCCACACCCACCTCTGCTAAACAGGTAGAAGAATATGAAGAGGTCAACATAGCAGAGGATGTCACCCAGGTCTGTTTTAAAAAAAAAAATCTCTATTTCATTAGTTTTGGATAAGGTCGCTGAAGTGAGTTCGGTTCATATACTCCTTGTTTTTTACACTTATAAGGAAAATTTATAAGTAAAATGAGCATGAATTTAATCATATTTGGTGCATAATAGAGCTGGTTGATTGGGAATTTTCCTTCGTTTTTGTGGAATTTATAATGAACTGAGCATATTCATGTAGTTGATTGGGAGAACGCCGATGGTATATCTTAACAAAGTTACTCAGGGCTGTGTGGCGAACATTGCTGCAAAGCTTGAATCGTTGGAACCTTGTCGGAGTGTTAAGGATAGGTAATATTCTTTATTACCTGAAATGTAAAATTTATAGACAGTAGCGTTGGTGATTTTCGGTTTTCCAGTCATTGAAGGTCTTGGACGCAATCCAATATGCTATGTTTGTGTAGGTTCTCTATAGTTTTTCATGCAAACATTTAATATATGTGTTTAGAGTTAACCGAGTGTTATCAACTTTTTATGGTTGAGATTTCAGAATTGGCTATAGTATGATATGTGAAGCGGAAGAAAGTGGAGCAATATCTCCTGGGAAAGTTAGTCTTCACTTTTAATCTCAGATATATAAGTTGGCACGGTAGAAAGCCATAGTAATGATTAGACAGTTGAATACACTTGTTTCTCTGCAGACTATACTGGTTGAACCAACAACTGGAAATACAGGGCTTGGTATTGCTTTCGCTGCAGCATCTAAGCGGTACAAGCTAATTGTGACTATGCCTGCGTCCATTGGCCTTGAAAGAAGAGTGCTTTTGCGTGCATTTGGGGCTGAGATTGTTTTAACTGATCCAGAGAGAGGTCTGAAAGGGGCTGTTGATAAAGCTGAAGAAATTGTTCTCAATACACCAAATGCTTACTTATTTCAACAATTTGAGAATGCGGCTAATTCAAAGGTTAGATGTGATTAATCTCACATTACTTTCTAATTTTTTAACATAAAAGTGATTTATCTGTATGGGTGCATGTTATTGAAAAACAGTTGTTCTTTATGTATCACAGATTCACTTTGAAACTACAGGACCTGAAATATGGGAAGATACTTTGGGTAATGTTGACATACTTGTTGCTGGAATTGGAACTGGTGGTACTGTAACAGGGGCTGGGCGTTTCTTGAAAATGATGAATAACAGAGTCAAGGTTCGGGTCCTTGTTTTTTTGAAATAAGTGCTGACTTCTTTCTTCAGAATGACAAGTCATTCACATATGTGTTGCTGCATCATTCTTCTCCTGTAAATTTTCATCTCTGTGTATAATATCTGGTTAAAGTTATTGGATCTTCATTTACTTAGGTCATTGGTGTGGAACCCGCTGAAAGGAGTATAATCTCGGGAGAGAACTTGGGTAAAATTTTGTGTTTATATTTTATTTTGGCATTATTTCTTTTTTCTTCCAGTATAAGATCTAGAAGAGAAATTCGTGGCATGGTATTGTTAATGGTGCGTAGAACGTGGTGCAGGCTATATACCAAGTATCTTGGACGTTAAATTGCTTGATGAAGTTATCAAGGTAAGAGGATGCCAGTGGTCTAGTATAATAGAAATTTGTATTTCAGACAGGGAAGGAGCTAGGCTCGCCCTGCTCTGACTGTGGCCAATAAGAAAAAGATTGATAGTAAAAAGTAAATACAAATCTTGTGAAAAAAGTTGGAGCTTAACAAAGATTGATAAAATTTCCCCCACCGAATCCCAAGTCTAGCTCCAACTCCCTGATTCCAGAACATACTTGTTGCCTGAAATTATCTTGTTTATTTGCTTCTTTTGTTAGATAAGGAAAATCAAGATCAGTTCATAGATAACGCAAGCAATATGGATACTTTTTCAGGAGAGGATAATGTATTCTTATTAGCAGAAGTCAATTTCTCTTTTGTCATCATCCTATTATTTTCTTTATAAAATGAAATGCCAACGTTCTGAATATACATTGTAGTTTATCATATTTGAACTATCATTCCTATGTTTATTATGTTATTGGAGCATCTAAGTGTGGTTTGATGCTAAGTCTTGATGTCCTTAGTGTATAGCCTGGCTTGTACTCTTCTTAGCTATTGAATGTTAAAGTTCAGACTGTGAAAGGGATGCTATTCAACTTATCTCTCTTTCATTTTTCATTTTTCATTTTTCATTTTTCTACATTTCAGGTTTAATGTAAAATATCCATAAAGGAACCACTTTTAGGAATTCAGGCTCTTGAGAAATATAGTTGATTTCTATAATAATGTATACACACTCAGCTTTGATCGCCCCATTTGGTTTTAAGAAAGCACTTCAGTTTCTCTGTGCACGCAGTAGCAGTATTGTTCCTGGGTAATTTGTTGTGATGGATTATTCAATACAATGTTTTGGCACAAAAATTGAAGGTCACAAATGATGAAGCCGTTGAAATGGCGAGGAAGTTAGCATTGGAAGAAGGGCTGCTGGTAAATTGCAAATATTGACATAAATGCATACCTTTCTAGTGGTTTTACGTCAGTACTTTGCTAATAACATCACCTTTTACCAAATTACTATGCTGTTTCCAGGAACTTTCTCAAGTTGGTCTTGATATTGAAAAATTGTTGAGCTTTCATATTCATACCCTTTTTCAAGGACAAAAATAAAAGACCTTTCTTTTCAACTAGCGCGGTTTAACTAGCATGATCTTAACGGCCCTTTGCTCCTGCCAAGGAAAAAAATTCAAACCTATGCTTTTAATACATACTAGCACCTCAGTGTGTTTGCATACTTTGTACTTGATAAATATATGGACTGTGTGCCTTTTGTAGGTCGGAATTTCATCAGGCGCTGCTGCAGCTGCAGCTATTTGTTTGGGAAGAAGGCCTGAGAATGCCGGGAAACTTATTACAGTGAGTTGGAATTTCCTTTTACTTGCCAATGCTAGATAAAAGTCATCTGAGTCAAAGTACCCTGCTCCTTCAAGGATTATACATTTTCATGTGCCTAAAGAAAAGTAGTTCTCTGTACATTCTAATGTGTCATCCTTTGGAAACGTGATGTTTTCTTTGGCTCTGTAATTATTCTACTAATAATAAGAGGATTTCTCATCTTCATTTGGATATAACTTGGTTTTCGTTGATCTTACAAATATTTCAGGTTATATTTCCAAGCTTTGGTGAGAGATATATTCCTACTGTCCTTTTTCGCTCAATATATGAAGAGGTTCAGAATATGCAACTCGGGTAGTCCAGCCATTCAAAATGATTGAATCTTCTATAGATTTGACTTCTACTCAATCTTTGAAAACAAGATGGAGCCGTCGTACACCACTGACAGGTAGTGGCTTTAACAAGTATTTTGTTTTTTTGTTTTCCCTCTTAGATTACTTGATCTGACCTTGCCTACCCTTCTGTTTGCAGATGCAATCTGTCTATTGTGGCATAGACCCTGGGTTTTGCTTTGAGGTAGAGTTACAAGATTCATTGTGGAAACAATCGAAAAAGGATTTCTAAGTTTCCCTTCATTCTTTGACCCTGTTTTGTTGGATATGATTGTGAATCTGTGCTGGATTGAGAGGGTTTGGAACACTGGATCAGTTTGACCTTGATACTGGATGCTATTGCTTGGCTGCAATCAATATGTGCATCTGCAGATTGATTTGATCTCAGAATGGAGCTCTGTCATTTGACCATATGCATCGAACATGTATATCATATAAGGACTTGTGGGAAGGTGCAAGTTACCATCAAAAGAGCCTGTACCCAGGAATACAATGAATAGGCTGTTCCTAAGCTGGCGTAATCATATGTGCCTGTGTCAAAATCACTCTGATTGCAATGTAATGACGACTCTTTAAGAGCAATCGACTAATATGATTAGGCCTTTACGCAATGCACGTCACCGGTACTATACAATACAAGTGGTCACCTCTCTCTCATTAGTTGTAGGGGTGTTCATGGTAGGGTAACCTGACCCGTTCATAAGTAACCTGAACCTGAACCTGAATGTCAGGTTCGGCAA
>JAOQMR010012713.1:0-10373 GCA_027563865.1 Erythroxylum pelleterianum | reverse complement strand
TTTCTCACATTATACAAAAGTTATAATTTCCTACAAGGAAACATAAAATCAAGTTAAGTCCCAATAATTGAATCAATCAAGAAGAGTAAAAGAGGATAATTAAAACATAAATATTGGACAAATATGCACTTATCAGTGAAGAGTTCAAAATCTGGATTTTTGTTAAAACTCAATTGAACATACTTTAGTGCAAAGGGCATAAGTTTTTGTGTAGAACTCGGAATGAGATGATCCAGGTGTGGTTTTAAAGGGCCTTTCAAGATCTACAACTTCTATTTCAGGAAAACTTTATAAATTCTGATGTTTGGAGGGTCGAATTTTCAAAGTGGTATAGGTGACTCGTAGCAGTCCGTTAAACGGACACTGGACAAATGATACTAATTAAGCCTCAAATGGGTCTTAAAGTAAACCTAGAATGATCCTTGGTTTATGGGACTAATATATGAAAGGTTTGAAGTGAAATCGAGGGTTAAAACTTAGTGAACAAATGGATGAAATTAAAGTGACAAATGCATGAGTGGAATAGAGATGAAAGTGTTTATATGATTGTAATGCCATTCAAGGAAATTGAGAAATAGGTGTTAATTGATTAATTATGAAAGAAAATGGGATCTTACGGGATCATATGGGGTTAGAAAAGAAATAACGGGAAATTGAGTTATGTTATCAAATGAGCAAGTGTTCTTGAGATGCAAGTATATGGATTTGCTAGACTCTTAAAGAGTCAAATTTGAATGGATAAGCTAAATTGATCATATGAAAATGAAGTGCAAGTCTAAGTTCAATTAGACAACTTGAATCATGAAATTGAGAATGGGCTTAATGTGTGAATGTGAATCATATACCCGGGATTGTCATTGAGCATGCATTATACATTACGTATATATATGTGAAAATGGGATGGTTATGATTGTGTTTGTATCGATGTGTGTATGCTGACTACTGTCAATGAAATCAATCAATTCTGTGCCCATTTCGTCAAGTGTCACAATGTTTAATCGTTTCCTCAATATAGATTTTCGATTGCCCATAATTTCACTTCCAGCATCAATAACACATGTGATGAATCATCAAGATATTTCTTAAACATACCCATGTAACTCGGGTGACTGAACATTTTTCATTGGTCGGTCACACTAACGAATAATAATTTCATACAGACCAAATCGTATCAGTCTTGGCTTATTCTTTTTCCTTAACCTGAACACACCTTGACAAGGCTGTACTCTTAGAGACAGTTCGTCTTTCACTTGCCAATTCACATCTTATTATTGCTAATACACTCAAAAGTTCTATAACTTCAATATCAACACTTGGGCTACCACTTTGAATTTTCTATACAATGCATCAATTCACGACACTAGCTCATTTGCTCAATCAATGATTGTTAGTAACCCCATTCACTATCTCAATTTCATTTTCAATTCTTTCAAACCCAATAATTAATCACATCACATTCACTGTACCTATAATGGACTCTAATGGCTCAAAGTGATATGGCTTGTAACTGAAATGCGTTAGAAATGGAATTGGACCCCAAATCGACTAGTGAACTGTAGTGATTGTAACGTTACGAAAATAATGGGTTGTCGACTTTTAAAATTATTTGGCCCACTTTGGAAACAAACTTCTGCACACGCTAGTGTTTCAAAAAAAATTGCATACTGAATTTGGGTTGAGTACTCTAGCATGCCACCCTCGCGGGTCACAGGCTCGGATATCACCGTCGATATCGAGTTCGGGTCTTGCGGGAGTGGGGTGCTACATGAAGTATTTTTCTTCATTAAAGGATAGAGTGTCAAAAGGTCTGCAAATGTTAGTATGTATTATTTCAAGAAGCTAACTGCTTCTCATGGCTCTTTTCTTGCTATGTTTGGTTTGTTTGCCTTTAATGTATTCCACACATAAGCCAAGATCAGTAAAATCTAGATTTGGTAGAATTTCATTCTTTACTAATCTTTCTAACCTTTCTTTGGATATATGACCCAAACGTTTATACCACAAGTAAACAGAATGTTCATTCATCAAACTACGTTTCATTCCAACATTATGGTTAATAATAAAAAAACAATTAAGGAAAAACAACATTAAGTTTCAATTTATATGAACCACCCATAAGCATTTTATAACCAGTAAAGAAATTATTCTTATAAAAATTGAAATAACCATATCCACCCTTAAAGGTATATCTACTAGCATCAAGTTGAGAAACAGAAATTAACTTTCTAGAAATTGAAGGTACATAGAGAGTGTTTCTTAGATCCAAGTAATGCCCAATATCTAATGTTAACCTGTAAGTCCTTACACCTTCAATTGGGGCCTTCATTCGGTTCCCTATAGACATAAAATTACTAGTTGGGTTATGATTTGAATTATAAGGAAACCCTGCATAATATTGAAAAGATGAGTAGTGGCATTAGAATCAAACCACCAAATATTAGAAAGAACTTCATATAAGTTTGATTCAAAGTATACAGAAACATAATGTATACTTTGACAAGTTTAAATATAGACTCAATTATTATTAATGGACTCTATATTTTACTTATCTTAAAATTTTTAATGTAGCATTAGAGCAAGTCTATTCTCTATTTTTAATTTTTTGATATCCTCATGCTAATGTCAGCCGATCAGTTAAATTATACTTCTCATGCGAAAATCCATCTTCTACTCATCCTCATGCTAGCCTTGGACTTGGAGAATCTTCTCAAATTGGTCCATGATGATATTCCTGGCAGGTTTCATTTCGTTTACTTTTTGAGTGCAACTCAGATGTCATGTTAGGCCCTCTGGTTATTTTAAAATTTTAGAAAAATTGTAGCAGAAATATCTGTTTTTGAAAAATATAAACACATATGTCTCTTTCAGGCTGCTTAACATCCAGACAATCCAATTCCACCTCACTTCGTAATTGTTTCTTTTTCTCTGTTTAAGTTGACTTTAGGATGTTCGTTCAAAGACTCATAGAGGTTCGAGCCATCCGTAAAGACTAACCATGTCAGTCATAAATATGGCGTAAAGAATGCCTTAAATTATGCCCTGTGGTTTCCACATGACATGTGACCTTATGGATTAATTCCACGTGACATCGGAACACTGACCATCTTCAATGAGATTAAATACTTACTCTGACAAAGTCATCACATGTCATTTGCACATGTATGGCAGACAGACAGGATAATCTAAAATATGGGCGAAATACAGGTACAAATATATTTAGTATTTTTTATTTTCATTAAATAAAATTCTTATATTAATATCTTTTAGTATTACTATATTTTAAAATAATTTTCTGAAAATATCTATTTTTATATAGAAGTTATGTAATTTGAGAGAGACATTAATAATGTACTTTATCAATTGTTAAAGAAATATATTAACGTGTCAATAATTGATTACAGGAAAATGATGAGGTAAGAGATTCTTTAACTAGAGGTTTAGATCTTTTATTACCAACGAGCCTTTCTTTGCTGGAGCGGCAGAGTCTTTTGGAAAACTCTCCCAATTGACTTGTAAACTCTTCTGCTTTCTGTCCCCTTCTCATCAATCACAATCAGTTTGAACTTCTGATAATGGAGATTCAATTTGAGCATGATCACGTCTTGACATTTTGTGATCAAAACAAGGAGAATTTCGACGAAATTGTGATCGGTTTTCTTATAAACAGAAGAATGGCAATTGGTAATTTAGAATTTGCAAAGTTATATGATGGAGATTACTATCCCAGGTGCCTTGTCTGCTTGCGAATTATCGATGATGGTCCTGTCTATTTCTGTGAAATGTGTGATAATATCTGGGTTCACAAATCCTGTGCTTCTTTACCTCGTGAGATACGAGCTCATCCTCTACACTTGCAACATGATCATCCTCTCACCCTTCTTCATCAGCGAACTAATGCACTCTCTCTTTCTGATTCACCACCATCTTTTAATGGTAAGGTACACATTTGTGATGGTTGCATGGATATCATATCAATTCCTAGAAATTATTATGCTTGCGCAGAATGTGGGTTGAAGTTGGATGTCAAATGTGCTCTTTCAATGCAAGTCACGATATCACCGTCTCCTGGTACAAAAACTTCCATTTCCCATGACTCTCATGATCATAAGCTCTTCCTTTTCAATTTCAATAAGGAAATGTTTTTGGATTTCGAGTGGAATCGTGATTGCGAGCTATGCGAGGAGGAACTATTGGATCTAACATATGGTTGCTTTCACTGTGAATTCTACCTTCATAAGAGATGCCTAGAAATTACCCAACAAGAATGTTTAATACTCCCTATTCACTCGCATCACCCACTTTCTATTGAATATCGTCATGGGTTGTTCATTTGTGATCAGTGCAGAGATTTATGCTACAGAGACTCTTTTATGGCAATTTGCAAAGAATGCGGCCTGAAGATTGATTACAAATGTGCTTTTATTAGTGACATCACTAATGACACGATTCAAAGATCAATTAAGGATGAGGTGAAGACCCAAATTAGGTATTTTGACCACGATCAACATATGCTAAGTTTCTTCAATCTTCGTAATAGCTTTCCTCTAGATTGTAAAGGATGCGGATTGAGACTTTCAGGTCCAAGTTATGGTTGCTTTGAATGTGAAGTGTATTTGCATAAGTCTTGTGCAGAACTGCCACGAAGAATACAACACCCTTATCACCCTTCTCACATTCTTTTCCTCGAAAATTCTTTTGGATACTGTAGAGCATGTCGCAAACATGCAAAGACGCTGAGTTACCGATGTCATTTGTGTCCTTCCTTTTCGCTTGATACTAAATGTGTAATCAATAATTTGGGGGTAATATCTGCACTCAAGAATAAAGAGTATCACCAACATGACCTCTATTACTTTGTGGCACCAGTGGCCGCGTCATTTTTAAAATTTGACTGCTTCAACTGTTTGAAGAATTGCGAAGGAGCATTCTACATTTGTTTGGAGTGCAACTCATATTTTCATATGGAATGCATTGGAATTCTAAAAGAAGTGCAGCATGATTCTCACATGCATCCTCTAACTCTCATGGATCCATTAACAGAGGATAAAATTGATGAATCTAAAGATCAGTATTATTGTTATACTTGTGAGGAAAAGAGGAATCCAAGATATCATGCTTATTCATGTCAACAATGTGCTAATACCGGTCATATTTTTACAGCTCACATTGAATGTGTTTTATCAATCGAGGTGAAATTTAACTTCTTCGTTTTTTTTCTATTTTTTAAAAATCCTTGTCTAACTCAACTATTTCATCGTCTTTTTTGCTTGATATAGTTAAACGAAATTGAGCATAACCACATGATAAAGGAAGATGAGGAAGAAGATAGCCATGGAAAGTTCGCTGACTTGTGTAAGCTTTCAATTAGTCCACGGTGTATGAAGCAACTCCTGGTAAGTATCTATAAACTCCTTCCATACTTTAATATGGTATGATAGACACAAAAACTTACCACTCATTTATATGACAAATTGAATAAAGAAAAAAATGTAAATTCAAAGTAAATACGGAATATTAAACTACAACGTCATTCTAAACTATCAATAATATAGATACAAATATATTCGATATTCTTTTTATTTTCACAAATCAATTCTTTTTTATATTATTGTCTTTTAGTATTAAAATATGTTTTAAAATAATTTTCTACAATATCGATTTTTATTAAAGTGATGTAAATAATTTAATAGATACAAGTTTTGATACTTTATGAATTATTAAATTATAGTATAAAATAAATTTATTAATTTTAAAATTTATTATTAATTACAGCGTATGGATTTATAATATTAGATTATAAACTAAAATAAAAAATCCATATATAACTAAATAATATCATATATAAAAACTCTTTTGATAAAATTAAAAAGATAGAAGATATGTTTAAAAGAATAATATTTATTATAATTAACTTGAACTTATGTTTTTTTTTCTTTTATGCAGATTAAAGATAAACTCAACGATCATGTTTTGAACTATTTCGAAGATATAATTGACTTCTCATGCTATCTATGTAAGGAGTTAGCACAGAGTCTATGCTATAAATGCTCATTTTGTCAAATTCATTTGCATAAGGAGTGTGCAAAATTGCCTTCCAAAATAAAACACAATCTTCATGAGCATCCTCTTTCTATCATATCATAGGAGGAGAGTTTCTCAAAACATATATATGTGATGGATGTCATGTCTACCATGAAAATGACATGTGTTACTATTGTGAAGAATGTAGTTTTTTCCTCGACAAGATGTGTGCTCAAACAATCCCTTCCATTGGCAACCATTACCCAAGGTTGAATGATAATGAGAGTAAAGTTGGATTTTCACATTTCTCCCATAAACATAAACTTAGATTAGCCTCTATTTCTGAGAAAACCAAGGTTCCATGCAGAGCTTGTTTTTGTCAAATATCAGGCCCAACTTATTGCTGTTATCCATGTAAATTTTTTTTTCATGAATCCTGCTTTCATGAACTCCAAGATCAGGATATTCAGCATCCCTTTCACATCCATCCACTGCACTTCACAATTGGAAAGGCTATTTGCAAAGCTTGCAAATGTCAATCAAATCTTGGTTATGACTGTACAAAATGTCAATTGAGGCTTGATACAAAATGTGTAAAGTACTTGACATCTAGTTTGCAACATAAGTTCCATAAGCACAACCTTTTCTACTTTGTGGTTGAAGATATACGAGATGATGTTTCAATTCATTTTTATTGCAATAAGTGCAGCAAAGTTTGCGATGCATCTTTTTACCGTTGTTTGGAGTGTCCTCTTAACCTACACATCGATTGCATACCAATACCAAAGAATGTTAAGAGTGTATGTCATGTCCATCCTCTTGTTTTAATGGATACAATTGATGAAAAAAAAAGTACGAGATGATTATTACTGTCATGCTTGTGAGAATTTGAGGAACCCAAAACATGCTGCTTATTGTTGCAAGAAATGCTACTACACTGCTCATATTGGATGTGTGCTTAATGAGGTAAGATTTCGGTTCAATCATCTTTGATACGCCTAAAACATACTCATAATTTTGCATGAACTAGTAATATTTTGTTAAGATTTTTATTCAGTGAATTGTCTAAGCTTCCACCTGTAGTAGTCAGATGATAATTAGTGCTTGAATTTTACTTATAGTTAACTTGTCTTGAGGTTTTTAATTTTGCATTATTTATTAGAACTTATGTTTTACAATTGAATATTTGATTTCAGGAGGATGGTCAAGTAGAGATTCTTTAGTCCTTATAGAGGAGATCAGATTAGAAGCAATGGAGAGAACCTTAAAAAGGAGTTTAGATCAGAAGCAATGAAGAGAACATGAGAATTAATGCCAACTTTTCTCAAACAAAAAGGCTGCAAACCTCTTAAGCTTAACTCAGCTGGGTTTTTCTGCAATCATAGTCCTTCTGCTTTATTCAATGGAAGCAGCAACCTTTTTCGTTTTGTTTCTCTGAAATTTTTCGAAAGGGCATGTATAATCAAATTTGGGCTGGATTTTGATCTTGGAGGTAATCAGGCCAAAATCTGTCCAACAAAGCACATCTACGTTGATGTCATCAATTGGCTGCCTAAATGTCCTTCACGACCAGATAAGTGGAGTTTTGGTTTCAGGCGGTTTTCTTTTGTTCCTGATCTATACGCTTTTGTTTGAGGGACTTCTCTTTATCTCGTGTTTCAATGTCCATGTCTGGGATCTGGGCTCCGTTCTCTTGGAATTTTGCTGTTGTTCACCACCATCATCAGAGTGTGATGGCTAGTACATATATTAGAGCAAGACTTATGTTAGTGACAACTGGTTTCGCTTGGAGTGTATCAACCTACCAAATTATCGTTCACATGGTCCCGCTCATCTAAAGCTTGAGTTTTTAGTTTCATAGGGTGGTTTAAGATCTTGATCTACACTAAAGTATTGGTTGGTTCATTTCCTTTAGAACCTTTCAATTGATTAAGAGCTTGAAATCTTCTTAATGCATGTTGAACGATACGTACATAAAACTCATGCTTAACTAAATTAAGCATGACAGAAAAGTTCAGCTCAATTCTATTCAGCCGTGCTTAAAGTTAATTGGTCTAACCTGATCAAGTTTGGTTTTGACTTTGTAGTTGTTTTTTTTTTTTAAGTAGACTTTAGGATATTCATTCAGAGACTCATCGAGCTTCGAGCCATCCGTAAAGACTAACCATGTCAGTCATAAGTATGCCATAAATTATGCCCGGTAGTTTTCACATGACATGTTGATAAAAAAACAAACATATGCGGGAGGGTTGAATTCTTTGTGAATTAAAAAAACATATTTTTGCAAGTTACGCTTCAAAAAAAACAAAGCAGTTTCACTTTGATTCACAATTTGCGCATGTATCTCTTGTATTACACCTCATCATATTCACTGTGCTTGTTTTTCTTTAAATAGCCATTTCCTTTAACTAGCCGTCGTTTTTCTTTTGTCAACTTGATAAACAGTAGAATCCTTTTCATAAGAAAATTATAAGCTCATAAGGAAGGTTCCTGAGTTAAGGAATTTTGTCTCAATATAATATTTATTTTTGGTTAGGTTGGTCGTACCAGGCCCAGACATAAACGGCCCATTCATGGATGGTGATCTCCCATTCATAAGTGAAGACCTAAACCTAGCACGTATTTTTCATATATAAGGTGTTACCTCACCATGATACAGGTACGACTCTAGAACCCTAGTGTTCATTATTCATAGCCACCAAAACCCTCACAAAAAGACTAACTTGAGCGTCGGAAGGGCCTACCGGTAGTCAACCCCCAGTGCGCCTTTACTGTTTTGCAGGTATTCCATAGTAGAAGTCAAACGATTTCATAGATCCAAGCAACAGCACTCAGCCTCATCAAAATCAGACAGAACCAGTTGGCGCCAACCGTGGGGCCCGACGTCAGGGCACTACGTCCAAAAGCACTCAGATCAGTCAGGCGGCAACAACAAATCCTAATGTAGCCGTTGTCGCGACACTTGCGCTGCAACGCATGGGCTTGCAATTACCTGTCATCCCTCCACCGATGCATCATGATCTCCAGATCCGTCCTCCACCCATCATCCAAAACCCTAGCACAGACGAGCTACCCCCTCAACGTCCAAATAACCAAACACACTATTCACATCTGGAGGATCAACCACAACAGTCCCAAAACCGAGATCAAAAAGCGCAGAGCGCAGCCCTGAAGGACAACGCTGGAAACAATTCACACCCTCCTGCACCACAACAAATCTCCCTTACCCAAAGACAAATAAAGGAAGCGGTCGATCTGCTGATTTGCCAAATCTTACAATCTCAGACGGAACAACAACAAACCCCCGCTCGGCAGATAGGAATGATGGCCGATTGCCATTCTGCTGAATCTCTTGAAAAAATCATGGACAATCGAATCAATATGGCCATGAATTCCCGTCCAGATCAGCCCTCAACACAATTTCTGCATATTTCTTGATTACCTGTCCAATTTTGAAACTAATGAGTTGTTGAATTACGGATTTGACAGAGAAAGTCGAAGAAAAACATGGAAAGGATAAAAACGAGGTAGTCTAACTTCCTAATCACGTTCAATAATGAAAATTCTTAGTTGAGACAATTCATCACATCTCATTCCAGATAAGCTGTTAAAATCAACGGTCATATACTTTTCATAAGTGGTCCATACGTAAGAAATCGAGTGAATTAAAAAGAAATACAGCCACAGTCCAAATTGCACGGCAATTAAAAACACCCTCATAATTCTTATCCCACCTTTGACACGAACACCTTGTTCATTGGGAAAACATAATGCAATGCAGTGACTCCGTCTTGTAAATTCTTCTACCTTCTTTCCCCTTCTCATCAATCACAATCAGTTTGAACTTCTGATAATGGAGATTCAATTTCAGCATCATCACGTCTTGACCTTCTGTGATCAAAACAAGGAGAATTTCTCCCATATTTTGCTCAATATTGACAGGTTGTTTGGTACACTTAGAATTGAATTCATGTATGAATTGAATTGAATTCCATTAATGAAATTAGAATTGAATTGAATTTACACTGTTTGGAATAAATTTATTAATATTATAATTGAATTCAATTACACTGTTTGGAACAAATCTAATAATATTATAATTGAATTCAATTATTTCATATGACACATTTATCCCTGACTAAAAAATAATGTTATCAACTAATAAACATTCACACTTACATAAAACAACTTATAAACATCAATTTCATTAAAGTAATATGTTCAACAAAATTTATTATTAAAATAAAAAAATTGATTGCAAATGAGATCAGTTAAACCGAGTTATGAAGATAATAGAAAACTATTATAATTTAGAAGGTAAAAATGCACGAACAAGCACTAATTCTTTTGCG
>JAOQMR010012657.1:0-10376 GCA_027563865.1 Erythroxylum pelleterianum | reverse complement strand
TTCCTACAATTTCTCGAAACTTAGTTTCTTTGTCAAAACTTGATACTGTTGGATATTCCTTCAAATTTGGTAATGGAAGTTTTAGTTTGTTCAAACATAATTGCCTTATTGGTTCTGGCATACTCTTTGATGGTTTGTACATATTAAAGCTTGATAACCTTTTTACTGCTGTTGACCTTGCATCATAATGTTGGTACTAAAAGAAGTTTATAAATGAAACTTCAGCTTACTTGTGGCATAAACGTTTGGTTCATATATCGAAAGATAGAATGACCAGATTAGTAAAGAATGAAATTCTTCCATAATTAGATTTTACTGATCTTGGAATTTGTGTGAATTGTATACAAAAAACACAATTAAAAAAGAAGCCACAAGAAGTACACAGCTCCTTGAAATTATACACACTGATATATGTAGGCCTTTTGATGTTCCATTATTTAATGGAGAAAAGTTTTTCAACACTTTCATTGATGATTTTTCACGTTATGGATATATTTATTTGCTTCATGAAAAATCTCAGTCAGTAAATGCTTTAGAAGTATTTATAAATGAGGTAGAAAGGCAATTAGATAGAAAAGTGAAAATTGTCCGATCTGATAAAGGTGGTGAATATTATGAAAGATATAGTGAAAGTGGACAATGTCCTGGCCCATTTGCTAAATTTCTTGAAAAGCGTGGTATATGTGCTCAATACACAATGTCAGGTACACCACAACAAAATGGTGTAGCAGAAAGGTGCAATCGTACCTTAATGGATATGTTTAGCAGTATGATGAGTCATTGTTCTCTACCATCATCATTGTGGATATATGCATTAAAAACTGCCATGTATTTATTAAATAGTGTTCCTAGTAAAGCAGTTCCAAAGACACCTTTTGAACTATGGACAGGAAGGAAATCTAGTTTAAGACACCTACATATTTGGAGTTGTCCGACAAAAGTACGAATATACAATCCACATGAAAGGAAATTAGATTCAAGAACAACCAGTGGTTTTGCATTAGTTATCCAGAAAAGTCCAAAGGGTATATATTTTATTGTCCTAATCATAGTACAAGAATTGTTAAAACTGGAAATGCTAGATTTATCGAAAATGGAGAAATTAGTGGGAGTTCAGAGTCACATAAAGTGAATATCCAAGAAGTTAAAGCACAAGTGCCTATAACTTCTTCTCAAGTGTTTGTTCCCAGAGTTGTTAAAAATTTTAACAACTTACAAGAACAACAAATGCACGATCAAGAACCACAAATGCATGACTAAGCTCCAAATAATGAAGTCACCGTTAATGAACCTGTTGTAAATGAGCCACATGAAGTTGCATTAAGAATATCTCAAAGACAAAAGAGATCGGCAGTTTCAGATGGTTATGTAGTTTATTTACAAGAAGTAGAAGGTGATTTAGGTATTGATAATGATCCATTTTCATTTTCACAAGCCATTGAAAGTAAAAATTCTAATAAATTGTTAGACCCCATGAAAGAAAAGTTAAAATCTATGGATGACAATCAAGTTTGGGATCTTGTTGAATTACCAGAAGGTTGTAAAAGAGTCAAATGTAAATGGGTCTTTAAGAGCAAACGTGACTCTAATGGTAATACTAAGAGATATAAAGCTAGACTTGTCGCCAAAGGTTATACTCAAAAGGATGGTGTTGATTATAATGAGACATTTTCTCCTGTTTCTAAAAAGGATTCATTTAGAATTATTATGGCAATGGTAGCTAATTATGATTTAGAGCTTCATTAGTTGGATGTGAAAACTGTCTTTCTGAATGGGAATTTAGAGGAAGAAATCTATATAGATCAACCTAAGAGTTTCCTAGTTGAAGGAAAACAAAACGTTATGTGTAAACTTAAGAAATCAATTTATGGACTTAAGCAAGCCTCCCGATAATGGTATCTCAAATTTAATGATACTATTACTTCTTTTGGTTTTAAAGAAAACACTGTTGATTGGTGTATATATATGAAGATTAGTGGAAACAAATTCATATTTCTAGTCTTATATGTTGATTATATCGTACTTGCTGCTAATGATCTTGGGTTGTTACATGAGACTAAGATGTTTCTCTTCAAAAATTTCGAAATGAAAGATATGGGTAAGGCATCTTATGTGATAATAATTGAAATATTCTGTAATCAATCACAAGGAATGTTAGGACTGTCTCAGAAAGCATATATAAAAAAGATTTTAGAGAGATTCAATATGGACAAATCCTCCACAAGTGTTGTTCCAATTTAAAAAGGAGACAAATTTAGTCTTAAGTAATGCCCAAAGAATGAATTGGAACACACAGAAATGTAAAGAATTCCTTATGCATCTATTGTTGAGAGTTTAATGTATGCTTAAACCTATACTAAGCCAAATATCAGTTTTGTTGTTGGAATGCTAAGCAGATACTAGAGTAATCCTGAATTGGAACATTGGAAAGTTGCAAAGAAAGTTTTAAGATGCTTACAAGGAACAAAAGATCATATGCTCACTTATAGAAGATCTGATCATCTTAAAGTGATTGGATATTCAGCTTCAGATTATGCTATATGTGTTGACATGAGAAAATCAACATTTGCTATATGTTTCTTCTAGTTGGAGGAGCAATTTTGTGGAAGAGTGCGAAGTAGTCTGTCATTGCTGCATCCACTATGGAAGCTGAGCTTGTGGCATGCTTTGAAGCCACAGTTCATGGTTTAAAGCTGCAAAACTTTATTTTAGGACTTCGAATTGTCAACAGTATTGCCAAGCCGCTAAAAATTTACTGTGATAATTCTGCAACAGTCTTCTTTTCGAAAAATGACAAGTATTCAAAGGGTACTAAACATATGGAAATCAAATGCTTTGCTGTTAAATAAGAAGTTCAGAAATAAAGAGTGTCAATCAAACATATTAGCATTGATTTTATGATAGCAGATCCATTAACAAAAGGATTGCCACAGAAGATATTTAATAAACATGTCGAAAGAATGGGCATCATTTGGTACCATGATTGAACAACATGTTATTATTTATGTATTTTATGTATTCAATACTCTAAGCTCATTTATATCTATTGTTTATGATATTGTATCCTGTTATTTATTGTTAGTATATATACATGAATGTTTATGTGAATGTTAACAGGATTTGTCTTTTACAAAGACATTATTGTTGAACCATTAAGATATAACTCATAATCGATCATATTAAGTTATGAACTAGTTTTGTGATGCATAGAAGAAAGTATGTCACATTAAAAGATGTACAACTGCTATAATCCTTTCTAGTTTTTTTCTACTTAATTATGATTAATGCCGTGCCTAAAGAAAATAAAGGGGATTTAAGTTTTATTATATGCATATTATGTTATATTATTAAACCATGATTATGTTATATAGGCCAAGTGGGAGACTGTTAGATAATTTCATTATGTGGCCCATATATTTTGGTTTAATCATTTAAGTATATTAAATCCCATTAGTTATTTGAATAAGAGATATTAGGTTTAACTAAAATAAATAATGTGATGTATTTACGTTGATGGAACGTAAAAATAAGGATAATGAAAAGAGGTATCATTTGAATTTTAAACGGATAACTACTTCCTCTCTCTCTACCTATTAATTCTTTCATGTATCTCTCCATCAGAAAATATACAGAAAATGACGAAACAAAGGCCAAGAGAGAGAAAACAAAATCTAATAATATCTTGTTGAAGATTATTGGAGATTATCTGTTCAGAAAGTATCGACAATACGATGGATCAAGGTACGCTTATGTTATTGTGAAAAATTATTAGATTTTAAGATCCTGCAATTTATGTGTTTAAATTTACATGATAAAGTTTTCATGTAAGAAAGATTACAGATTGTACCGGGAATGTTGATAGGTAGAGACAATGCACCTAACCCTAATTTATCAAATGATCTTTTGAAGTTCTTATGAACCTGCCTTGAATCTTCTTCACCTAGAATTGGGTCGAGAGCTAGTACAAATCATCTGGAAGTGAAGAAGCAACAAAACAGCAGAAAGTGGGGAAGTTCAGATGAAAAGGTTGAAAAAGTTCCTGGAACTTAGATCATGTCTTTTGTGTTTCCATTGATGAAACTTGTATTTTTTGTAGTCTGCTATTTGAAACAAAACTAGATATGAATCCGTAGTCCCATGAACACTAACTAAAATGACCAAACTTTTGTGTTTCTGAATCAAACCTCCTCAGTTTTACCCTAGATATCAATGGTTTTGCCTTGATAGACTTGTATACCTCTACCAACAGATCGCCCTTCATCACAGGAGGATCAATCATAGATAACAGTGACCCTCTGATGTGTTTGTGATCAGAACCATAAACAGAAGAAACGTTGGTTTTGCCAAAAATATCCAAAGTAGATTGCGGATAACCTGAACAAGTCCTTTCGATTCGCTTATGAGGATGATCATATTGAGCTTAGGATCCCTAGAAATAATTGTTGGAGAGCCCATCACGTGTGTTTTTAAAGAAGCTTCCATATTTGTCAGGAAAAAAGAATTTGGATCTCTCTAAGAACACTGCAATAAGAAGAAAGTTTTGTAGTGGTTTCATGCAAAAGAACGAAATAGGCAAACCAAAAAATCCATTTTTTATACACATGACATTGTTAAAACTGCTCAAAAAATGACAGAATGTAGAATCCAAGTTTTACAAACTAGTTCACAAATAAATAAAGCATCAAAGGCCCAACAAGCAAGTCAACGCAAACAACCCAAAAAGATCCAAAGACAACTCCCACAGCGACAAATTATAAATTTATTATTCCAGCTTGTAAATTCACATGACATTCTTGCATCTTCTCCTTTTTTTATGTTTATTAGTAATTTGTTAGAAAGTTTGTTACGTGTAACTTTTCCATTGTAAATCTTGTATATAAACCCTATAGCACAAACGATAAGGAGAGAGTTTTTTTTCCAAAATTCTCTGTCTTCATTTTCTACATGGTATTAGAGCCTCAAGCTCTTGATATACAATAACTAACGCGAGGGAAATTCGAGCACCACTCAAACACAACTCGATATAAACAACGGTAAGAGTGAATCGTATGAGATCTTTGCTTCAGAAAACTCAAGCGCTATCTTGGTAACGACGTTGCTGGATGAGACAAACTGTCTCTCATGGAGTAGAGCGATGATTATTGCTCTAAAAGTGAAAGATAAAATCAGCTTCGTAAACGATTGCTGGTAATCTCGTGGCTTTTAAACTCTATGGTTAAGGATTTAGCAAAATCGTTTCTCATAGTCACGACTGCTAGGGATCTATGGGAAGAGTTGAGGTTTAGGTATGGTGAGAGCAACGAACCTCAAATCTACCAATTAATGCAAGAAATCAGTAATCTAAGATAGGGGAATGAGTCTGTGACGAGCTATTTCACAAAACTAAAGCGACTTTGGGACGATTTAAGATGTGTTATGCCTTATAGGAGTTGTCTGTGTGAGGTTGGTAAACTTAACAGTGTTGTGGAAGATACACTATATTGGTTTAATTTTTTATGGGCCTTAGAGAGGAATATACTCCTTAGAGAGGAATAAGGGAGTGTAGTGAGTCAAGTAATGTTGAATGATCCTCCGCCAGTTATGAATAAAACATATTCCATGATTCTTATTGTTGAGAAACAGAGAAATTTTGCTGGACTGTCTACAAATGAGATAGGACAGATGAATGTAGCTCTCACAGTGAAGCCTATCGGAAATAGAAAGACAGAGACCATAGAGGGGTTTTCGATAAACAAAAAATGGAGTTATGTGAGGAAATAGGACAAATATTGTACTCACTGCCATGAGAAGGGACACACAATGGATACATGTTTCAAGATCTATGGAGAACCAGAATGGTTCAAGGAACTAAAGCATAAACGCGCAAAAGAAAGAAATAACTATGCTGGAGAAATAGTTGGGAGTCCCATTGAAGCTGGACAGAGGAGTTCAAATGGTGAAAGTATCGAACAAGAGTCACAATTCAGTGTTTTGAGCAAACATGTTCAGGAGCTGATGCGTCAAGTCAAGGGAAAAGGTATTAATGAAGTCAATCACGTAGCTCTTAACAGCTACGCAGGTATGCATTCTAACCATAATGATAATGTTAGCTCTAAGTATGAATGTGTTTCATAGATAGTGGATGTAGGTGCATCAACCCACATGACTCACAACCAAAACTTACTAAAAAACATTGACCTTATACCTAATGTTTGCCTTGTAATGTTACCTGATGGTTCATTTAGACCCTTCACCTAAATAGGAACCGTGCATTAATTGATTCAATTCAATTAGAAGATGTTTTTGTACATTCCTACTTTCCACCGCAACCTCCTGTCGATTTGCAAACTTGCTAAGGAAAATGACTTAGCTATTATATTTATATCAAACAAGGTTTTGTTGCAGGACCCGAGGACTAATTCCATTGTGGCAAGTTGCGAAGAAATTGGGGGCATTTACAGACTTAAACCTCATCACTTTCTTCCACCAAACTCAGAGAAAGGTCCATCTTTGCAATTCTATCTCAACGAACATTTTGTTTGTAATGCTATTGATACTTTTAGTTTATGACATTTTTGACTCGGTCACATATCCACTAAGGTCTTAGAATATTTGCATTTTCGCCACCTTAAGCCGCCAAATGACTTCTTTCGTGAAACATGTCCCATAGCAAAGCAAACACGAAAATCATTTGAAAAACATGTTATTTGGGGCTCGTATGGAACAAAAGCCCTTGATGGATCCAGACATTTTTTGTCCATAGTGGATGAATTCAATAGAGCTACTTGGACTTTCCTTTTAAGTGGCAAAGCCTAAGTTCACCATACAATCAGCCTTTTTATTTCAATGATCGAAACTCAATTTAGCCAAAAAATCACAAAAATACGAAGACATAATGGAACTGAGTTTGTTAATACTTCCAACGAACAATTATTTGAGTCAAAGGGAATTATCCATCAAAAAACATGTGTTCATACACCCCAACGAAATGTTGTCGTAGAACGTAAGCATAAACACCTACTCCAAATAACTTGAGCCTTTATGTTTAAAGCCAACTTACAAAAAAGTTTTGGGGGGATGCTATTTTAACCATAACTCACATCATAAATCACCTACCAACCAAAATTTTATCTTGGGAAGCACCATACGAAAAATTATATCTTAAACCACCCAATTACGATCATTTTAGGACTTTTAGATGTTTATGTTATGCAATAAACACAAAACCCCGCAAAGAAAAATTAGAACCCAGGGCCATGAAATGTTTACTACTTGGTAACGTGACCGACAGAAAGGCTTATAAACTACTCATAATTGATACACAATTAATAATATTTAGTCGAGATGTTATTTTTCATTAATATTTATTTCTTTACAACAAACCAGAAACACCAAAAAAGGACAAGCCCATTTTTTAACCTCAAAATCCACACACTTCTTTTAACCCAAAAACATCACAAGGTTCAGATATACCATAGTCAAACCTACCTGACCCCATCATACCTGATACATTGATATTTTTATTGAATATTTGGTGGAAATTATGTTTATAATGCAAGATATTTTGATATTTTTGATGGATTTATTTTCTCTCTGTTATTTTGGACAGTTAAGGAAGGTTTGTTGATTTGTCGGTTATTTGGGCTTATTCGGAAAATTTTAAATGGATTGTAGGAGTTCAAAATCATAGGGGTTGTTCTATCTTCTTGGAAGGCAATAACAACCATCTGTGTTGGAAGTATATCAGCAGTCACTAGCACGAGAATTAGGGAGACAATCTTAGCATTTTATTTCCTTATCATCATTTATTGGGTTGTAATCATCTCTCTGTTTTTTTGCTAGGAACATTCTCCTCTTTTATAAAGGGAGGAGGGCTGTTAGTTTAGCCTATCCATCGGAAGTAGAATCTTCATTTTGTTAGCTCAAAAACAGCCATGAACGGCTAACTCTTTTATTTCCAGCTTAAGGTCTAGTCGAAGTACTTAGTTCTACGGAAGTGTTGTGAGATCTAAATATTTTTCTTTCTACTCATTTCAATTCTTCAATATTTATTTATTTCCTACACTTATTGGGTTTTGGTAGATGTTTATTTTTTTTCTGTTTAATTAAACAGTTTGGCCAATTGTTTAGTTAATTAGGATAATAAATTGGTAGTTAATGAGATCAAATACGTAATTGTTTGGTTGAGTTAACAACTGTAGCAAATAATATAGCTTGATTAGAACCATATTTTCAGGTTATATTAAGAAAACAAATAATCTAATTTGAATGAACTACGAGTGTGGTTTATTGGTTAGGATCAGGTCTTTCTCATTTTTAGTGCTATCAATGAATTGAATCCTATACGAGAGTTAGGATTATTTGTTAGTAAGAGATTATTCAAAACAAGTTGTCTTGTTTAATCCAATTTACAGAAAGATTAAGTTGTTAGAAGCGTCTTCAACAACTATAACTAGTCTATTGATTCAATTGATGAGTTTATATTTGCATCCATGATCGACACCATTGAACTAGCATGGAGATGACCTTTGGCTGGAATGATTCCTTTAATCGATCTTCTCTATTTTTATTTTTATAATCTCGTTCAGTTTCTTCAATTAAAACTCCCCCCTTTTATTTATCTTTACTAAAATTTTCTAGTTTTTAAAAGAAATCCGACCTTACTTGCCATTTTCTACAATTATTTTGTAACTTGGTAGTAGGATATATATTTTTTGGTGGCTTTCGTAATTCCAGATCAAGAATCCTCTTCATCTTCATCTTCCTCTTCACCATCGCCACTGACCCATCCTCAACCACCACTTCTTCCTACTCGATTCAGTACCAGCCAAAGAAAAAAAGCCTTCTTACCTAGACGATTATGTAACCAACATGTCCAATACCTCTTTTGTCGCTGCCACGTTAGACCAGTTCGAAGATACGACCAAAATTAAATTCTCCAATCACCACACTCTTTTTTTAGCCAATCTATTCACTAACTATGAACTATTTTCATACGAAACTGCTAAACATGACCCATTATGGATTGAGTCAAGGCAGGTAGAGATCGAAGCTCTAGAAAATAATGAAACTTGGGTTCCAGCTATTTTGCCAGCAGGGAAGAAACCTTTGACAACAAAGTAGTTATATAAAATAAAGCATAAATCGGATGGTTCGGTTGATCGACGAAAAGTGCGACTCGTGGTGAAAGGTTTCAAACAAACCATCAGGGTTGATTACTTCAACGTATTCTCACCGGTTGCCAAAATTACAACCATTCGAACCTTATTTGCAGTAGCAGTAGCAAACACATGGCCTGTTCATCACTGCGACATCAACAACACGTATTTACACGGGCAATTCGAAGAAGAAATCTACATCGTTCCACCACAAGGGTGTAATAAAACCCAGCCATGGGAGGTTCTACGGTTACAAAAATCACTTTATGGCCTCAAACAGCAGGGAGGCAGTCGAACAAGGAGATCACTTGGACTCTAATGAATTTTGGTTTCACTCAGAAGGAATTAGATCGCTGTCTTTTTACGAAAGGTACCAATGATAACTTTGTGGCTTTGGTTAGTTACATTGATGATGTGTTAATTACAAATGCTTCTAAAGAATTGATCTGTGATGTTAAGCGATTCCTGAATAGTGCGTTCACGATTAAGGATATGGGTAATGCTAAGTATTTTGTTGGAGTAGAGATTTCTAGATCACAGAGAGTTATTATCTCAACAGAAGTATATACGTGACATTCTAGCTGACATAGAATTGACAGAATTGCAACCTACCGATATTCCCATGGTTTAGAGTGCCAAACTTGACATTGGTGATGGCCCCTTGTTGACTGATCCTGAGAAATATAGACGGGATGTTGATCAACTCCTATATCTGAATTTCACTCGTCCTGATATTGCTTTCGCCACTCAACAACTTACTCAATTCATTGCTACACGCTATAATTCTCATTGGAAAGCTCTATTACATGTTTTACGGTACTTATCGGGGACCATACCAAAAGCCTTGGTCTATTCAATCATGACTACTGTTGGACCCCACACCCCACCCGTAGGTGTTTGCAGGTTATACTGCGGCGTGTATTTGGGGGTTATACCCCGGCGTGTGTTTGCGGATTATACCGCGGCATCCAACACAAATCGGTATTGTCCTCTTTGGTTTTAAACTTGGGTGAGCCACTGCTCGAACCCAAGACCTCAAGGTTTTATAGCTTCCATATGCTCGCCTCTTACCATTGAGCCAAGTATTATCTCAAGTATTAAGAAATAACCCACCTTGATTCCTTAAGCTTTATTTTCGGACCATAGACCTTTCTGTCAATTGCCTCCCCTCTTTCTTGACCTTCATCAAGCATAAAAAATCCCAATTTATCAAGAGAACTAAATGCTGAAATTTTAAAG
>JAOQMR010012579.1:0-10379 GCA_027563865.1 Erythroxylum pelleterianum | reverse complement strand
CTATAAACTTGTTAGCCACTGAGCCGTGTTAGCTCACCCCATTCTCCCTCCTCAGGTGCAAATCCAAGTTGAGAGCCAAACCTTGCAAGGCATGGGGCATAACTCCAAGAACTTTAGGAACTTTTGTATTAAGTTAGTAACTAGCTTTTGAAATGGCTTTGTAGGCATATTGACCATGGAGCATCTCATCTTTTGTATTTTGCACTTGTTCTTTGATGAATATGTTGTTATGTAACCGAAGCTATGCATGAATGTTGGTGGTGAAAAAGGAGCTTAAGAGCTTCAGTACTCTCTTTTGCATGTGTTGGTAATGAATTGTGATTTGTGTGTGGTCTGGAAAAGAATGTGTGTATGAGCCTTATAATTGTTGAGTTGCTACTGTTTTGTGTTTTGGGAGAGCTTCTGGAAATTTTGCTAAGGTTTATGAGTTGTTATGATGTGTTAGAGTGGTAGGTGAGAGTCATTGGTGTCAAAACAGGTGCTGTCAAAATGACAGATTCCCAGTAGAAACTTTGAGTCAACTTTCCATGAAAGTTGTAGGTAATTCTTTTACCTTTCCATAGCCACTAAGTTTGCTAAATTCGGAGTTCGGAGTCAAAAGTTATGGTGTTTTTAAGTTCAGGTACTGTTTGTGGAGAGCTAGCTGATCGGTCTTAGTGTAAATTTTTGATTTCTTTGGAGTCCGAGTTTGCTTGTGATTTCTTTTTAGAAATGTATGTTTTTCTTCTAGCTTTCCAACGAAACAAACCGTGTCTGATTTGGAGCTCGGAGTCAAAAGTTATGAGAGTTAGAAGTCAGATAGGTCGGGCTGCGGGACGAGTCGTGGGCGCTCGGCCATGCTTTGGGGTCGGTTCTTGGCCGACTGACCCCTCTTCCTTCTTTTGGCCATAACGTTTTATGTAGACCTTTGATCTACCCCATTTTTGAAGCATTGGTTTTCTAAGATGTTTTTCTATCTTTTCCCACTGGTTTTATCAGTATTTCTTTTAAATACTAAATGGTGGTTTGAAACAAAGTGTGGAGATCGGTTGCCAAATGCTGAACATGCTTTACAAATTTTGCAATATCCGGAGCTATGGAGCTCGGATCTAGGCGAATCTTTCTTTAAATTAAACTAGAGTCATAAAGCTCTAAGTTTTATGAAGAAACCGAATTGCATTTTAGTTTTCTAGATTTTCTAATTTTGCTATGAAGTCGGTAGATGGTCATTTTCCACTGTTTTCTTTAAGATAGTATTTTAACCATAACTTCTTCTTTTCAAACCCAAATTGAGCGATTCCAGTGGCGTTGGAATCGTTAGAACCAAGGGAACAATTTTATTAAAAAGGCAATCCAAATTTCCTGATTGAGTTTCCCCTTTTTCTTTGTGGTCAATTCGTGTTCGGTTTGGGTCCTCTATGCTTGTGAGGGTCCGACTGTTGGGCCTCAGAGACGGGGTCCAACAGGCTTGGTATATCACAAATTGAGGAGTAAAAGATTGTGAATCTTATTAAGAAATTGATATAGGTCTGAGTTTCGAAGTTGAATAGAAAGAATAACACATGGTGAATGGAATAAGAAGTATGCGAAATCATAAAAGATGAATGAGTAAAGAGATTGCTAGCAAAGTACAATTGGTGGCATAAGTTATGCATCCTAGTAGGAATACATCGAAAGATCTTTTAGTGATTAAGAATGTCAAGTAAGCAAGTAAATGCTTGAATTGGTGGTCTTAACTATCAAGAATATGCTTAAGGCATATAGTTTGAAGTTCATAGGACTATGAGATCCAAGTATAGTTCTTTTTGACCTTAAACACAACAATCACAGTCCTAGTGAGTTTAGTTAAATGTTATATGAGGAGTTAGATGATAGAAAGAGTCATCACTTTTTTATTATGATGAGTAAGGCCTACACATCGTTGAAGTATAGAATTAGAGATGTTATGGATAGGTGAAATGGATGAATGATAAGAATTAAGTGAATCAAGAAAGATGAATGAATTAGAAGGATCAACGTCAAGGGCGTGAAATTTACACAAATGTTGGATCTTGTTTTCGGAACCCAACTCTTAAATCGATGGAATTTCCATTCTTAAACATCATCAATTTCTCTTCTTTCTATGATACCACCTTTGTTGGATCCCGCTTGATTTTGGAATCCAACTCTTGCAAAAACATGAACGTAAGGGTATTACCTTGAAGTGTTATTGTATTAAACCCTCATTAACCATCATTATTTTTTTTTCATTCTCAATCCATTTGAACCCTTATTAGACATTGTCAATTCATCTTCGTCCTCATAACATTCCAAAAATTTACTTACAAAATCTTTAATGTTGTGCCCAAACTAGCCAAACACCATGCTTGAACTAAAATTTTCCTTCTTGTGAGTAGGATTTGAAAATCTTCAAATCATAATTTCAATTTAAATTCTTCATAGAAATCATATCTCTAAGTCTCTAGTTTGTTTTAGAGTAAGAATCGACTCAATCAGAGTTCTATAGCTCAAGATATCATCAAAATACCAAAATGTGCTCATACACCATTCATGCTCTCTCAACCGACCATTCACTTACTTTAATGCAAACTTTCATAAATCAACTCCAAATGATACACATTTTTATTGAGAGATATATACATGTCTTAGAAATCTATTACTTTAAGAATCAATTCATTACGAGGTCGGATGAGGTAGTTATGATCAAAAGAATAGACCTTGTTAATACCTTAAACCGATTTGAACCTATCTTGGTGTGAATGCCATAACTTTCTCCAGAAAAGTCGGATTGATTTCGTTTTCCAGCCATTTGAAACTAGACTTCCAGAGCTACAACTTTAATGAAGACCATAAAACCTGATTCTGCCTCAAAGAGGGTCAAAAATTGCAATCTATCCCGTGAATGTCCATTAAATGGACATACATGTCCGTTTAACGGATATAGATCGACGAAATTGCACCATTTCACTCGAGAAGGTCCGTTAAATGGATTTCCACGTCCGTTTAACGGACATGGGCAATGCAAGGGATCCTTTTTGACCCGAAAAGGTCCATTAAACGGACCCTAAGTCCGTTAAACGGACATGGGGCTTCCCAAAACCCCTCCAAACCCTCTCTAAAGCTTCCCCCAACCATCCTAACATCATATACACTTATAATCTTCCCAATTTCACTTATTCTTATGATAAAACACTTCATAACAACTCAAACACCATATTTATCTAATCAAACTCTCAATTCTTGATCCATATGGTTCATCAAAACCACAATTTATCATCATTAAGCATAACTATCATGTTCAAACACTCTATGCAACATCCTAAATTGTAACTATCATATCTCTTCATTCCGATGTCCAAAAATTACAATCTTTATAGCGTCGAAAAGCTAAAAGGATTATCTACAACTTCCAAGAATACATTTTGTACCAATTTTATCTAGATTTTTCCAGATTCTTCCTTCAATCAGACGCACATCTTATCCTTGTTAAAACTTGCGAAACCTTCCCAACTTTATTTCCTCAATTACAACATCATTATTAACAATTCAACTACCAATTGGAATTCATTAAACTCTTAACCTCAATTCATTTTACTTTTCATATTCAACAACTTCTCATGATTCATAACATTCCTATCTTTTATTTCCATATTGCCTCACTTATGTATACATATACCAACCATTCATGCTCCAAATTCATCATATTTATCATATACAAATTTACATTTCATTATCATCATACACAATTCCATGTTTCATTAACATCATATATAAGAATTTTACAAGCTCCAATGGCACTTCCAAGCCATATTACAATATTTCATAAAATCACAAATTACATCATTCAATTGCTCAAAATGCAATTACAACTTTTTATTTACATAATCTAACTTCAAATACACAACAAAACATGTCAATTTGGATTTATGCTTTTTTCGCTCTATTTCTTGCTCATCACCTGAATAGGGGAAAAGAGAGGGGGGGTGAGCTCAAAAGCCCGTGGGTAACATGCTTATAACAAATAACAAGCAAAAACTGTTCAAAAATCCCATTGTGTTAATTAAATCATAAAACTCACTTTTCTAAAAAATTCTTGCCAAGAAATCAAAATTGCAACAACGCAACTCATGCATTTTTCGACTTGTTCATCATAAATGCATCAAAACTTGTCACAATTCATAAACACATAAACAGATCATAATGGTTTAGGTAAGTCCATAAAGATGACGAACTACACAATTCAATAAAATGGCCTTGTGTAGTCTTAATGTTAGGGCTCGTGTTTTGCGTACCGGGTGGAGGACCCACCAACTTCAGTACCTCAAGTGAGCACGCGACCACAACCTTAATCAGTATTGTCCTCTTTGGTCATGGGCACGATTCGAACCCATGACCTCAAGGTTATGTGGGTCTTGGATGGACTACCAAAACTCACATAACATGTAGCCGAAAATGGCACATTTCCATAATGGCATATTTCAAAAAACTCAATTATTCATGAACATGCAACATCTCACATTTCATCAACCAAACACATAACAATTTCTCAAATCAAAAGCAATGCATGCCGCAATTATAGCAATTTCTTAATAAAAAGCAATGAATGCAACAATTATGGAGTAATTTGAAATCATTTCATTTTCTTGCTTAAACATATTTATAACTCGTTAATTCCATCATAAACACGAAACCCACCTTAAGTGCTTGCTTATAAACTTGTTCAACGTACTTCCCCTCTTGCTCCTCTTGAATCCTCTCTTAATCTCCTTTATCAATGGAAAAAATCCCCAAATCAAATAGTGATTCCAAATTGGACAACTCATAAAACATAAACACCAAAATTGATCTTAGAATTCACAAACCCATACCATTCATAGGCTATCTAAACCACAACTCTTTCAAAAACTCAACAAATCAAAATGCCCTTACCATGATCCTTCACCCAATGAGGAGTTTATTGGCTCATAAGGAAGCTCTCATCTTCTTCCACGTTTTTCCTCCTTGAACAAACTTGAAAATCACCTTTGAAGGCTTAGAAAAGTTGAACCCTAACTTGCTCTTCTTCTTTCTCTCTTTTCTCCACCGACTCTCTCCCTCTCTTCTCTCTAATTTTCATTTCTTTCTCTCTTTCCCTCCTCTAATTTCGTTATCCCCCTTCTAAAAAAGCCAAACCAACTTTAATGAGTGAGCAAAGTCCAAATTACCCTCACATATATGCCTAGGAACTTAAATGCTTAAGTGACGTGCCCAAAATGCCCTCTTGCCATCTTACCACCTTAATTCAATCAACTTAAGCCATATGATCTTACTCAAACTAACATGTTAATTAACTCCCATTAACATGCTAATTAATCCCACAAAAATACTCTATTAAGACCTCAATTTTTTTATTTAAATCATGCTTAACTCTTTCCAAAAATCAAGGCATTTTCTAATCATAAAATTGAAGGAATTTGATAAAACTTCCTTCTAAACAAATGTTTCCCATTGTCTTAATTTTCTAATGATATCAAAATCATTCAATTTGGTTTAGTATTCTGACAGTTATACACCAATCGTTTCGGACTGCTCTTATTCTAAAACATTATCCTGCGCTTGACTTCCATGCAAAAATTGATACTCTTAGAGACTGAATTAGAACTTCATTTCATCAAACAATTTGTAGCCCTATCTCTCTAGTTTAATCCAAATCAAAAATCATCTCATTTGGATAACTAGAGCAAAAATTATGACTAAAACATTGAAGCATACTTAATGAACATATTCATTTTCCAGCTTTTAACTCCTAATATTTCGCATACAATAGTCCTAACTTCCAAGAAAAGTTTGGGGTCCAACATTACATGTGAATTTAGCAAATATTGTCTAAATTTTTCTAAAGCAAAGACCACTGCTGTTGGGCCCATTTCCGAAGCCCAACAATCGATCCAAATATCATAAACACAAGACGTGAGCATATTTCCTCTTTGGTTATTTCCATGAAATCTCTTTAGACCTCATCGGTTCATCCTCATTCTCATAACATCCTAAAAATTTCCTCACAATTCATTCAATGGTGCGTCCATACAAATCAGTTACCATAATCAAACTCATTTCTCCTATTTACAAATAGGATTTGGAAATCTTGAAACCAAAATTTCAATTTGAATTCTTCAAAGAAATCACAGTTCGAAGCCTCTAGATTATTTTGAAGCAAGAATCACCTAAATCGGAGTTCTATAGCTCAAGATATGCTTAAAAAGACTAAGTGTACTCATACCCGAAACATGCTCTCCTAATCGACGTCTCACTTAATTTAATGCAAACTTTCTCAAATAAACTCCAAAAGTTACCATATCTTAGGAATCTATTGCTTCAAGAATCACCTCATTTGGAGGTCAGATGAGTGAGTTATCACCAAAAGAATCCAACATGTTTAAACCCTCAACCATACAGTAACATCTCCTGGCGCATTTGTCATAACTTTCACCAAAAATTTCGGATTACTTTCATTTTTCGTCCATTGGAAAAAATACTTTGAGAGCTAAAACGTTTATGAAGACTGCAAAGTCTGATTCTGCATCTAAGGGGGTCTAAAATCACAATGTCCTAAAGCTGTCCAGTGGATGTCCGTTAAATGGACATGCATGTTCGTTTAACGGACATTGTTGGCCCAAAGTGCACCATTTCACCCATGAAGGTCCATTAAACGGACATGGGTGATGCTAGGGGTCCTTTTAGACCAATAAAGGTCCGTTAAACGGACCTAAAGTCCCTTAAACGGACATGAGGGTTTCCTAAACCCCTCCAAAGCCCCTCCAATGCTTCCTACATCCAATCTAACATCATATTCAATCAATATCTTCCTAAATTCAACTCTTCTAGTGCAATTTCACTCCATAACAACTCAAACACCAAATTTATCTCATAAAACTCTCAAATCTCAATCCATTTGGTTCATCAAAACCACTAATTCTCATCATTAAGCATAGATGTCATCATACACAAATCCTATGCAACATCATAACTTGTAACAATCATATCTCTTCATTTAGATGTCCAAAAATTACAACCTTTATAGCGTTGGAAAGATAGGAGGATAAAATAGAACATTCATACAGATCACTTTGTCCAATTCAGCCCAGATTGATCCAGTTTTTCCCCTGAAGTTAGTAACACACTTTCTATACCTATGAAAGTTACAAGATGCAATATCTCTTCGTATCAATTCATTCACTAAATACTTTTCGTTACCCTCCTAAATCTGACTTCAACTGGTTCATCCCACAAAACCTTTCCAAACTCTAGCATCCTATTCTAAAATAAAAACAATTCAAAATCTCAATGAAAAGGCATACACATACACCATATCCACATCCACAATCATCATACTCAACAGTCAAAAAGACAAAATCATATACAAAAGGAAAATCCTCAATTTCGCATTCTCATTACTAAGCAAAGTAAATAATTGAACAAACTTCATTTACATATCAATATACACATCACAACTTAAATCAAATACAAATGGATGCTCAATGCTTGGCATTCTTGTTCTGCAAAGAAGATATGACCTTAATTTTAGCTTTATCAAATCAATCCCCTTCTTGGAAATCAAATGACCTAACACTATACCTTCATTAACCATAAAATGACATTTTTCAAAGTTCAAAATCAGGTTTTTTTCAATGCATCTCTTTAAAACTTTTGTAAGACTGAAAAGACAAGTATCAAAAAAATCACCATAAAATGTGAAATCATGCATGAAAACTTCCATGCACTCTTCTAAAAATTCACAGAAAAGAACCATCAAACAACATTGAAAAGTCCCTCGAGCATTACATAAACCAAAAGGCATCCTTCTATAGGCAAAGCTGTCGAAAGGACATGTAAAGGTGGTTTTATCCTGGTCCTCAGGTGCAATAGGTACTTGAAAGTACCCAGAGAAACCATTTAGAAAACAGTAATGTGATTTTCCAGTGAGTCTTTCAAGCATCTAGTCAATAAAAGGCAAAGGAAAATGGTCTTTTCGAGTGGGATCTTTTCACTTCTGATAATCGATACATACTCGCCACGAATTCTACACTCTAGTAGGAATAAGCTCATCCCTACCATTTTTTACCACTATGATCCCACTCTTTTTCATCACTACATGTATTGGACTAACCCACTCACTACCGAAGATAGGATATATTATCCCAGCACTCAACAATTTGGTGATTTCCTTCTTAACTACGTCTAAGATAAGTGGGTTTAGTCTTCGCTGAGGTTGCCTTACTGACTTGGAAGCCTCGTTCAATAATTTCCTATGAGTGCAAATAGTAGGGCAAATCCTAGGTATGTCTGCTAAAGTCCATCCTATGGCCCACTTATGTTCCCTGAAAACATTTAGGAGTTTCTGTTCCTCAGGTTCGGACAAAGTATTGGCAATTATGACAGGTAATCTCCCATCAGATTCAAGAAAAGCATACTTTAATGTGGTAGGTAAAAGTTTTAATTCAAGCATGGGTGCCTGCAAAATGGAAGGAATCAATTTATGAAGTTCAAGAGAGAAGAGATCACTCCCTTTTTCTTCCGACATGGAGTCCGATGCCTAGCGATCCGGTACGGGCGTAACCTGCAATAAACTTTCCCGTTGTTCCTCAATCACGCATTAGTAATGAGGTATAGTTCCTTCAGCCAAGCCCACATCAACGTCAGTTTTGGTGAAGTCGGAATAACTTGAAATATTAACAAGAGACCTTTCCCCAAGTTTAATTGAATATGAATCAGGATCAAAGGAATGCTCTTGCAAGTCAATTTCAGGGCATGCATCATCAAAGACAACTTCAAGCATATGAACTCCAAGAAGTGAATAATCCTCATGGGTGCTTCATAGCTTTATACATATTGAAGCTTACTTGTTGGTCCCTACCTTTATGCTGATCTTACCTTCTTTCGTGCTGATCATGGTGCTCACTGGCCGCAGAAAAGGTCGCCCGAGAATTAAAGAGATATCCTGCACAACTTCAGAATACATATCAAGTACATAAAAATCAGCAGGAAATACCAAACCTTTTACTTAAACCAGGATGTCCTCAATTATGCCCACTAGATGCCTAAATGATCTATCAGCCAATTGCAAGACAACAGATGTGGGTTTTAAACTCTTCACTACTAAGGATTGATAGACAGATTTGGGCATCACATTAATAGCGACCCCTAGATCTAACAAAGCTCTTCCTATAGTTACCTTTCCTATAGTGCATGGAATGGTGAAAGATCCAGGGTCTTGACATTTCACAGGTATTTGAGGTTTAAAAAGGACGGACACATTCGAACTCACTTGGACTCTCTCATTAGGACTAAACTTTCTCTTGTTTGTGCACAAGTCCTTAAGGTATTTAGCATAGGCCGGAACTCGTTTTACTAAGTCAAGTAAAGGAACATTTACCTCTACTTTTCCAAACAAGTCAATGATTTCCTTTTCATGCTTAAGTTCATTCATGCATTTGCTCATTAAATATGAATTTGGAAAAGGAAGGTTTTGAAGATTTATGTCCTTACCTTTGGCTTCATGCTCGCTTGATTTCTCGTGCTCAACTTTATCCTTAAAACTTCCTGGAGTAGCTCCTTTGTCCTTGTATGCAAACTTCCTCTCTTTCAATAGAGTTTCTTCCTTGAAACTTTTGGATTTCTTGGTTCTCTCCTTAGGTCGAGTTGCTTCTTCACTCCCAATTTCCTATTCACATGCTTCCTCTTCCGAAGTATCAAACCTCACTTGTTTCCCACTTCAAAGAGCAGTTGCATTGAGGCTCTTCGGGTTCATTATAGTGTTGGAAGGAATTGTGCCACTGCTTCTTGCTTGATTCTCACTCATGTTGTTGGACAACTGGGTGACATATGAGTTGATGTTCTTTGCTTTGATCTCCCATTGTTCCATTCTTTTCTCCAAAGCATTGAACTGAGCAGCAGCTTTTGAAGAATCCTGTTGAATGAGATTTGCTATGGCATTGAACTGATTAGTGTTAGAATTCCTCTCTTCCTTCATCAAAGTCATCATGTTGTGAAGCAATTGATTGGTCTCCTCTTTAGCCAGGACCGTTAGAGCTTGTTGTTGGTTGGGGAACTGGTTATTGGAAGGTCCAGCTTCTCCTTGTTAAAATCTATTTGGAACTCTGCTCTCTTCATTTCTCCAACTAAATCTAGGATTAGCCTTCCATCCTTCATTATACGTGTTGGAGTTGGATCCCACTTCTAATTCATCCTTCCTAGATACTGTTGGGCCCGCACGGATAGTCCCGCTCGGATAAAGGGTGGACATTTATCGATATTTGATAATTGAGATGGATTAAGGAAATTATGTTTTTGAAGAACCAAGGAGAGAAAAGATTTTGGAAATTTATTTAAGAAATTGTTATTTATTATGTTTCAATTATTCA
>JAOQMR010012548.1:0-10381 GCA_027563865.1 Erythroxylum pelleterianum | reverse complement strand
ACAAGATTCCTAGACCTCATACATTCAGATTACACAACGTGGAGACTGGAGTTGCAATTTTTCCCTTGTGCTTGAACAGTGAAGTGAACAGCACACCAAGTGTTTGACAGAATGCTCCAGCCAATATTGATCTTCGACAAATTCTGGTCTGAAGGTGCCATCTTCATTCCTTCGTGGGGGCATCTTCTACATTCTTAACCTAGAGTTGCTCCATAATATAATGACAATCAATTTTGATGTATTTAGTTCATTCATGTAACACGAGAATCACTGGTATATGAATAGTAGACTAAATGTCACGATATAACTTAATTGGTCTATCGTAAACCATCATCAAGAATGACAACAAAGACTTTAACCAAATCAACTCGTCAGTAGCTGCTGTCATCACATGATATTATGAAGCTCTGCTGAAAATCAAGATATCGTGCTCTACTTTTTCATCTTCTGGGATAAATGTGATTGCCCTAGCATATGTGAAACTCTTTATCCATACCACTCTTGGAGGAGTGCCAAGCAGTCTTTAATTGCTACTTATATCATGGAGGCTGAGTTTGTTTTCTTTGTCCAATTTCTCTGTCCCTATCCTGTCCCATTAAATCTCAACTATTTATTTATGTGGATCCTGTATAGGTCCCGCATAAATGGATAGTTGAGATTCAATGAAACAAGATAAGAACAAAAAAATTAGAAAGAGGATCCTAGCTCAGTATCATCTGCATGATTGCCTCAAGGTGTTCCTTTTGAGATGTTTGTGTAAATTGAAATTTGTGCACTTGATACGAAACCTTGTCATCATCAAATAAATTAGTTATCGAACTAGTCATTGGCAAAATCTTGCCAGTTCCACCTTCTTCTCTTTAAAATAATGATGGCAATCAAAAATCAAATATACCTTTATCTCACTCTAAATAAGATCCAGGATCATTCATACCCTAAAAGCAAGGTAGAGTACTCATTATAATGCTACCAAGATTCTCGTTCATTCCTTCTATGGGTTTCCTCCTTTACTCTTAATCACATCTAACTCCTTTTTAAGGTCTGAACTTATCCCTTTCAACCTTGAATGCAACATCATTACAACTTAATGCATCATTCTCCTAATCAGCCTCTGTTGGAATGATTGGATCATGCTTGGTATGCCTCCCTCATCATGAACTTAGAAATGTCTGTAAGCATATTCTAACATATATTTAATAATAATATACATAAGAAAATCATATAATAATAAATGCAGAAGAAAAATGAAATATCTCCTGCCATTGTTGTTGGTGTTTGAAGAGCTACGTTTTGGAATTATTCTAAGCTCTTAAATCCCTAATATAGTATTTCAGAAGAGAAAACAAGCTTAGGGACCCAAAATCTGAGAAAACAACCTATACGAATGTGCTTCCATCAAGTACAACATCAGTTACCATAAAACTATGAATTCATACCCATTAACTTACATAACGTTGGGACCATTTATGACACAAGAAGAGGAAAAGTTCTCACATTCTCCTACTTGGTCCATATGTTTAACTTGGTATCAAATCCTAATCCAATCCAACTATAATATATGAATCATGGCGATAGGTCCTCTAGTAGTTGAGTGTTATATTTCATGTATTACGGTAGACTATAATTGTATCAACTGAATGTGGTAATGTTACTTAATGAATAAACCCTATGTTTATTCCAGATCCAAAATAATCAATTTTCTCAAAATTCAATAATATACACCATAATATGAGAAAATATTATAAGAGTCTCATGAAAATAATATTGTCCATACAATGAAAACTATATAATGGAACTCAATCTCATTCTAACAACATGATCCTTAAACTTCATTGGTGGCATGCCTTTTGTTAAAGGATCAGTTATGATTAATTCAGTGCTAACATGTTCAATGACCACTTTCTTGTCTTTAACACATTCCCTTATAGATAAAAACTTGATATCAATGTGTTTACTTCGACTACCACTCTTATTGTTTTTAGCTAGAAAAACAACAGCTAAATTATCACAATATATCCTCAATGATCTAGAAATGGAATCTACAAGTCTAAGCCCATATATGAAATTCTTTATCCATACCACTCTTGGAGGAGTGCCAAGCAGTCTTTGATTGCTACTTCCATCATGGAGGCTAAGTTTGTTTTCTTTGTCCAATTTCTCTGTCCCTATCCTGTCCTATTAAATCTCAACTATTTATTTATTTGGATCCTGTGTAGGTCCCGCATAAATGGATGGCTGAGATTCAATGGAACAAGATAAGAATAGAAAATTTGGACAGAGGATTCAAGCTAAGTACCATCTGCATGATTGCCTCAAGGTGTTCCTTTTGAGATACTTGTGTAAATTGAAACATATTCGCTAGATACGAAACCTTGTCATCATCAAATAAATTAGTTATCGAACTAGTCATTGGCAAAATCTTGCTAGTTTCACCTTATTCTCCTTAGAATAATGATGGCAATCAAAAATCAAATCTACCTTTATCTCACTCTAAATAAGATCCAGGATCATTCATACCCTAAAAGCAAGGTAGAGTACTCATTATAATGCTACCAAGATTCTCGTTCATTCCTTCTATGGGTTTCCTCCTTTACTCTTAATCACATCTAACTCCTTTTTAAGGTCTGAACTTATCCCTTTCAACCTTGAATGCAACATCATTACAACTTAATGCATCATTCTCCTAATCAGCCTCTGTTGGAATGATTGGATCATGCTTGGTATGCCTCCCTCATCATGAACTTAGAAATGTCTGTAAGCATATTCTAACATATATTTAATAATAATATACATAAGAAAATCATATAATAATAAATGCAGAAGAAAAATGAAATATCTCCTGCCATTGTTGTTGGTGTTTGAAGAGCTACGTTTTGGAATTATTCTAAGCTCTTAAATCCCTAATATAGTATTTCAGAAGAGAAAACAAGCTTAGGGACCCAAAATCTGAGAAAACAACCTATACGAATGTGCTTCCATCAAGTACAACATCAGTTACCATAAAACTATGAATTCATACCCATTAACTTACATAACGTTGGGACCATTTATGACACAAGAAGAGGAAAAGTTCTCACATTCTCCCACTTGGTCCATATGTTTAACTTGGTATCAAATCCTAATCCAATCTAACTATAATATATGAATCATGGCGATAGGTCCTCTAGTAGTTGACTTTCATGTATTACGGTATACTATAATTGTACCAACTGAATGTGGTAACGTTACTTAATGAATAAACCCTATGTTTATTCCAGATCCAAAATAATCAATTTTTTCAAAATTCAATAATATGCACCATAATATGAGAAAATATTATAAGAGTTTCATGAAAATAACACTGACCATACAATGAAAACTATATAATGGAACTCAATCTCATTCTAACAACATGATCCTTAAACTTCACTGGTGGCATGCCTTTTGTTAAAGGATCAGCTATCATTAATTCAGTGCTAATATGATCAATGACAACTTTCTTGTCCTTAACACATTCCCTTATAGATAAAAATTTGATGTCGATGTGTTTACTTCGAATACCACTCTTATTGTTTTTAGCTAGAAAAACAACAGCTAAATTATCACAATATACCTCAATGATCTAGAAATGGAATCTACAAGTCTAAGCGCATATATGAAACTCTTCATCCATACACCATGTGATGTAGCCTCAAAACAAGAAACAAAACTCAGCCTCCATAATGGAAGTAGCAATCAAAGACTACTTGGCACTCCTCCAAGATATGGCTCCATTATTAAACATTAAGATATAACTGATGTTGATTTCTATGAATCAACACACCCAGCAAAATCTGAATCTAAGTACCCTATTACCTCCAGATTGTCAGTACATTTGTACGTAAGCATATAATCTTTGGCCCTTGAACGTACCTCAATACTTTCTTTGCAGTTCTTTAGTGATCTAATCCTAGGTTACTTTGACATCTGCCTAACATTCCAACGGCAAATGCAATGTCAGGTTTTGCACAAACCTGAGCATACATCAAGCTTCCTATTGTAGAAGTGTATGGAATGTTTTTTATTTGGTCCCTTTCATAATCATTTTTAAGGCATTGGTTCAAATTGAACCTATCCCTTTTCACAATGGGTGCTACATTAGGTGAATAATCTTTCGTCCGAAATCTCTCTAAAACTTTATCAATATAGGTTGCTTGACACAAACCCAAAACACCAATGAATCTGTCTCGATGTATCTTAATGCCAATGATATAAGATGCATCACCCATATCTTTTATTTCAAAATTTTTAGAGAGAAATTATTTCACATCATGTAACAAACCCCTATCATTGTTTGTAAGTAATATGTCATCAACATATAATACAAGAAAACAAATTTTACTCCCACTAACCTTTTGGTATATACATTGATCATTGGCATTTTCTTCAAAACCAAATGATGAAATAATATCATGGAATTTCAAATACCACTAGCGGGATGCTTGTTTCAATCCATATATGAATCTTTTAAGCTTGCAAAACAAATGCTCACCATTAGTAGAGGAAAATCCTTCTAGTTGTTTCATGTAAACCTCTTCCTCTAGGTCACCATTTAAAAAAATTGTTTTTACATCTATTTGATGCAATTCTAAATCAAAGTGAGCAACTAATGTTAAAATTATACAAAGTGAATCTTTTTTAGACACGGGAGAAAATGTATCTATGTAATCGATTTCTTCCTTTTGAGTGAATCCTTTAACAACGATTCTTGCTTTGTATCTCTCAATATTGCCTAATTAGTCTTTCTTTTTCTTAAATACCCATTTGCAGCCTATCGGTTTTGCTCTATTAGGCAACTCAACAAGATCCCAAACATCGTTATTCTTTATAGAATTCATTTATTCCTTCATAGCATTGTACCATAAATTTGATTTATGGTACACCTTTAGTATATCTACCATAATATTCCCCACCTCTATTAGATCTCACAATCTTAATTTGCTTACTGCATTGTTTCTTTACTTCTACTTTGAACATTTTAAAAGCATCTAGTGCTTCATTCTTATTATGAACCAAATAGGGATACATATATAGTGAGCAATCATCTATAAATAAGCTGAAGTATTTCTGACTATACAAGTCTATATGTGGACAAAAATATCCATATGTATGATTTCTAATTAGCCTAAACTTCTCTTGAAACCTTTCTTTGATTTGTTAGTCTGCTTTCCCTTTATGTAATCCACACAAATATCAAAATCAACAAAATCCAAAGTACTAAGTACTCTGTCAGTCACCAATCTTTTAATCATTTATATAAAGATATGTCATAATCTCCTATGCCACAACATAGAGAAATTTTCATTCATGACACAACATTTTGTTCCAGTATGAACATGTGTTGCTTTGTAACAGGTACTATCTTGTAAATTAAAACGGAAAAGACCATCAAATAATGTACCATTTCCAACAAATTCATATTTATAATGTAACTTTAAAGATTTGTCTGAAAAATGAAAGGAATATCCAAACGGTGCAAGTCTTGAAACTGACATCAATTTCCTAGAGAAATTGGGAATATAAAATGTCTTTTCTAGTTTTAAAATAAAACTAGTACATCAAATTAAATTGCAATCTCCAACAGCTTCCACACGTGAATGTATCTTGTTTTGGATAAGATATACTAGTTACTTCCCACTGGCTTCCTTAGTTTTTGCAAATCCTGCAACACTTTTTAAATATGGATTGTACAACCAGAATCAATCCACCATATGTCATGACAAACTCTAGCCATATTAGATTCAAAACAAACTAGTGAGATTAGATTACCTTTCTTTTCAAACTATTCCTTGCGTTTGACACAATCGTTCTTCATGTGTCCTTTCTTTTTGCAAAAGTAGCACTTAGATTCCTTCTTATTGTCAACTTGGATAGGTATTTGACCTTTTCCCTTTGAGTTGGCTTGATTTTTCTTCTTGCCTTGAACAACCATATGTGCACTCTACGAACTCTCTCACTGTTCCATCGATAATCTCCCTTCCTTTTAGATACACATGGTCATTAATTCATTTATTGACTACTTATCCTTATGTGTATTATAAGAGATTTTAATGGGTCCGTATGGTGGTAGAAAGGTGTTCAAAATGTAATGCATGAGGAAAGAATCAGACATTTCAACCCCTAGTTTCTTTAACTGAGCTGCAATGTCCCTCATCTTCATGATATGCTCACGCACACCTCGAACACCGATGAGTCTTGTAGATGAAGACTTCGTAATTAGGGTTCTTGCAAGTGCTTTGTTTGAAGTTTTGAACTGCTCATCAATAGTCTTCAGTAAAGCATGAACATTGTCATGTTATTCTACGGAGCCCCGAACACCAACATAAATTTTTGTTTTAATGAACATCATACTTAGGAGATTAGATCACTCCTAACGTTCATAAAGTGCAATTTCAGCTGTAGTGCTGGCCTCTGTTACCTTAGGTGATTCGTCCTTTCGGATAGCATAATTAATGTCCATCCACCTCAGATGAAGAAGAATTCTCTCCTTCCAAGTCTTATAGTTTTCACCCCTTAGTTCGGGAATTTCACAACTTGTATTAGAGAAACTAATAGTTTGAATAAGTACATAAATTAAACATACATGCTACTTATCAATAAATTGAGGCTAACAAACTATATATATGTATTACCAATACAAAACATATCTTAAAAGACATAAATCAAATGACATAAAAATTACCGCTAAATTTTTAATTCAAACAGAATTATGTTAAACTATATGATAAAACCATCAAATGATACACCAATTTCTAATACTTGTGCATAAATTAGAAAAATAATTTGATATTTTTCCTAATTAATTATTCAAATATAATAAAAATTCCTGTAGGATAAAATTTATTATACTAAAATAATTAATTGCAATTAAAAGTCTCTAAACTTTATGTGATTAATTACATAAATATATAATTAGGGTTACTGTGGCTAAGCCCTAATAATTAATTACTAAAAACTTTTTATCCATGATATTATTCACAAGGCACATAAAACGACGTAGTTCAGAATTTGATTTTGATTTCAAAACACATACAAAACGACGTAGTTTAATCCATATAGGTCTTCTTCAACCTCCAGCTACCCACCCAAGTCACGACCTATCGGATGCTCCACAAAATCAGACAAAAAACACCACAAATATGCATTTTTTAAATGTAGAAACGCTTGTTAATGGAAGATTTCTACCTTTAATCTAAAGAAAAACATCAAAAAATAACTCTAAATCGAAAGTCATCGAATTTGAAATCTTTTTCAAAATTTGGACATTTTCCAACAACTTCATCAAGGCAGAGGTTCACAAGGCTCTAATACCAATTGTAAGCATATTCTAACATATATTCAACAGTAATATACATTAGAATATCATATAATAATAAATGTGGAAGAAAAATGAAATACCTCCTGCCTTTGTTATTGGTGTTTGAAGAGCTACGTTTTGAAATTCTTCTAAGCTTTTAAATCCCCAATACAATGGCTTATGTCTTTTAGAAGAGAAAAGAAGCTTAGGGACCTAAAATCTGAGAAAACAACTTATACAAATGTTCTTCCATCAAGCACAATATCAGTTATCATAAAACTAGGAATTCATACCCATTAACTTACATAACGTTTGAACCATTTATAACACAAGAAGAGAAAAAGTTATCACAATGTCATCTCCCTATTAATTCAATAGTTTATTCTATTTCCTCGAATATCTAAGTTTGATGGATACGACGCATTATGAATGGCGCTGCTCACTCTCTTGCTCAAGCATCTATTCAATTTTTACCACTGTGTATTTGGGAAACTATTACGATAGTTCTCCACTCTCATTATCATTAATCCAAATGTGGGATCTTCTACTTTCAAAAAAAAAAGGCCGCAACAAAGGTCAATGAAGAGAACTTTCTCGTACACTCTCCCGTGTGTTTACTCTAAAAAATGATAAACCACTTTGTCTCTTTATTTCCTTCATAAGTTCTTTAAAGGACGAAACAAGCTCAGACAATAATTCAACTTCGTAAAGTACAATGCTTAAGAACTTTTAGTTAATAAGAGATAATAACAAAACTACGGGATAAACAAGAAATGTTAAAATATAATAAAATAAGGAAGATAGTAAGAATTTCAAGATGTATTACAAATGATTTCTTAAGTTAATCGTTACTACACTACTTTCTTCTTCTTTTTTTCTTTTCTTTTAATTTTTTCCCGGACACACAATCATTACTGCAAAATTAAGATAAGGTTGACCTCTTGTAGAAAGGAGTTCGGATTCTCTGTCCAATATTATGATATCTTATTCTGTCTCATGAATCTCAACCATTCATTTATGTGAATCTCACGTAAGTCTCGCATAAATAAACACGGGATCTGCACAAATAAATAGTTAAAATTTACAAGATAAAATAAAACACTTAAAAATTAGATAGAGAATTCTGTCCCAATAAAAAGGGTCTTACTGTACCAATGTTGTGTTTGGTTACCGTCCTCGGACGTGAGGGCGGATGACGAGGACGTAAAAATTCTGTCCTTAGGCTGTCTGCTTACCGTCCTCATCAATGAAATTTTTGTTCCACTCAAAACTGAGGTACAGAAATTTTTGTTCGTCGAACAAGAATTGGAAATGACCAATTTACCCTCTCATCTTTCCAAACCAAACACCAATATTAATATATTGTTAATTAATATTAATACTATTAATAATATTAATTAATTAATATAATTAATAATATTAATGATTAATTAATATTAGTAATATCAATTAATAATATTAATATTATCAATTAATAATATTAATTAATAATATTATTAATTAATATTATTATCAATATTAATAATAGTAATAATAATAATAATAATAGTTAATAATATTCATAATAAAAATAATAATGATAATAATAATAATAATAATAATAATAATAATAATAATAATAATAATAATAATAATAATAATAGGTAGTAGTAATAGTAGTAGTAGTAGTAGTAGTAATAATAATAATTAAAGATTAATAATAATAATAATTAAAGGTTAATAATAATAATAATAATGATGGTGATGATGAAAATAATTAAAGATTAATAATAATAATAATAGTAATAATAATAGTAATAGTAATAATAATAATAATATAATTCAAAATTCAAAATTGTAAATAAATATTGCAACAATTATCAAATAATCAATAAATTACATTTACTATTCTTATTATACTACATGGGCATTTCCGTCATTAACACTATTTTCTGTTCTGTCTCTGACAACTAAACACATTTTTGTACTCATGACGAAGACAATTATCTTTATTCTGTCCACCGCAATCAAACATTTCACTGTTTTCAATTCTTGTTCTGTTTCATCCTGTCCTGTTCTGTCTCGTCTCGTCCCTACAAGTTGAAGACGCTAACTAAATGTAACGTAAGAGCTATTAGAATTACAAGGACCTAACATTTGGGAGGATAAGGCCATCAACTTGTTGGGTTTAAGTCAAACATCGACGCCTACAAGTCCCAAAAACGTGTAATAAGTACAATAATTACCCATCTTATTGTACTTATAGTGTTTTTAGGATTCAAACTTAGTTATATGACTTTATTATTCCAACTAATTATGTCTCGTTAGACAACAACAACAATAATGAAAGTCCTGATGCGCAAAATTTGAAGAAGTCTGACATTATGCAATTGTATTATTAATTAATAAAAAGAAGAAATCTTATTTTAATAATATTTAATGTTAATCTTTCTTGGTCAACTAATCTTTTGCTAATGATTAAAAATTTCGATCGGGTCAATCGTAAAAATTTTGAACTGTTTAATTTTTTGGTTTAGTTTTCAGGTATTTAGTTCTATTTACGTAACTCCTGTGTATTAAAACCGATTATTTTATTAATTAATTGAATAATTTTTGTAAATTAATAAATTCTTATAAACTAAAATAAATCTATTAGTTTTCATTTAATACTTTTTCCAATTAAAAAAATTATAGGTAAATATAATATCTTTTAATCATATTTTAAAATTTTTATTTTATTAAATATTGATATGATAATATTTTAAATTATTTAATTTTATTCAATCTTTAATTTATTTTATAATGATATAATACTAATTAAATATTTTAAATCTTAAATTTTTATTGAACTTCTAAATCGATTATCAACGGGTTTGATCCGGTAATCCTAATTTTATAAATTTAAAATTTAACTAAATAAAAAAATCATACTCCTTATTTTTCTAAAATAAAACGAACATAATATCTCATGAAATTATGACAAGACAAAGTAAACTAATAATCTAATATAAATTCGTTTGCCTTTTAAGACAACTGTCACGGTTTCAGTTTCACATGCTTTTTGTCAAATTTAGAATTTAACATTTT
>JAOQMR010012539.1:0-10382 GCA_027563865.1 Erythroxylum pelleterianum | reverse complement strand
GCAACCTGAATTAAGGTTATTACAACCCATCAAAATAAAAATTCAGGAGTTATAGACATCAGATACAAGTCCAAAAAAAATCTCAAAATACATATGAACAAAACAAAAATCAGACTCCTTTGGTTATCGCGGTCGTCTTGTCCTAGTTCCTATGTCCCTCTTTTAGAACCTGCACGGGGCAAATCCACCATGCTAAGTATATAGCTTAGTGAGTAATAACTAAACTATAAGTCAATAACAGATACATAAATTCAGAACAAAACAGAGTTTTATAAGTAACAGAATTGTTCAACACAAAAGGGTATAAACCCTTCAGAAACAGAATACAATTTAGCTTATGCCAAAATCAAACTGATATCATAGTACAAAATCATAAGAATGCTAAATTCATTTACAGAAGCAGGTAACGGGACTTATACAGAAGAAACCAAAATCTCGACGCCAAAGTGTCTCAGAAGAGACCGAAGTCTTGACACTTAAGTGTCAATATCAGAAGACACCGAAGTGTCAATAACAGAAGACACCTAAGTGTTGATAACAGAAGACACCGAAGTGTCACAGAAGCAGTTGCAGACCCTTCTAGGCATGCCTATTTACCCACAATTAGGACTTAACAGATTCAAAAATAGAATATCTAAAATCCAATTTACATTACAATCAAACAGCTTTACAAAACATTCAATGGATCAAAAGCAGAAGCAAACAGAACAATCAAAGAAAAACTATCAAATTTGACTATCTAAATTACTTAAAAAAATTACCGTCTAAATTACTTACAAAATCTCCCTTATTGCTTATTGCCTCAACGTCCCGGTAATATTTGGAATTGGTCTCTCGATGGGTTCCTCTAAAACATTTAATACAAACACATATCATTATTGTGCATAATTATAAATTCAATTATGCACATTCATGTATACTGAATATATATGATGCATGTTCATGACAAATTCCTAGGCTTCTTATCCTTAATCTTGTCACATTGTCAATCATGTGAAACCATACTCAATTGCTCAATCCAAATTTATTTCACAACCAACTTTCGGTTCAATTTGTTTAATTATTCTCATCAGGAAGGTGAGGTAATTAGGTAATACTTCCTTCTAGAAAGTTGTTCTTCTTTTTCTTAGGTTTCTAATGATACTAAATTCATCCAATTTGGTTTAATATACTGAAAGTTATACTCAAAAGATTTCATACTATTCTTAAGCTTCAACATAATTCTTATCTCAAATTCCAATCAGATTCTGAAATTATTAGAGGCAGGATTAGAATTCCACCACCTCAAAAAATTTGTATTTTTATGATCTAGTTTAATTCAAAACAAGAATCACTCCATTTGGAAGTCCACAGATCCAGATATAAGTAAGATATCCGTAAAAACATCCCAGTTATCAAACTTCAGTACAGTCACAATTTCATCCCAATTTCCTTAACCAATTCAATTCAGAAAATTATAATTTTTGGTGGAGATGAATATCAATGTCTTATGAATCTATTGGTCTAAGAATCAAGTCATTTGGACATCGGGTGAAGAAGTTATAGCAAAAAGATTGAAGGATGTTTGGCAAAATCCCTTCAGAAGAAAACCATTGAAATACACGATCACCCTTTTGACCTAATTTCTGCAAAGTCGTGGTCGTGCTTTTGCACGATCGTGATTTGACATTTTTCTTCAAATGTCACCGTCGTGCATTCTTTTCTGATTTCTTTGAAAGTCAACGTCATGCAAAAGCACGAAGCTGCTTTTCTCTTCTCCTTCTTCTCCAATTCTTTTATCCATTTCATCCCATAAATCTTTCATTTCCACCTTTTCCACTTCCTTCCAACTTATCTCTTCAACATTTCAAACTCCAATTCAATCTCCACATAAATTAGAATCAATTTTTATCAATCAAACACCATAATCCGAAACTCCATGTTCTTCCTCTCTCTCTTTATTGTAAATTTTCAAAAGTTAATTCTCACATCAATTTACTCAATCAATCACCCAAAGCAATTCTTCTAACTCATTTTTAGCTCATAAACACACACACAATTCAAAACCCATATTCACACTTAAACATCAAAATTTTGGTTCTCAACAAACCCATACATGTACAGTGAAAAACAAAATATACATTCAATCTTTTTCCTTAATTTCTTCCCTCTTCTTAAACCCAGTTTCAGTGGTTCTTCTAGCTCCAAAACTCACTTCATCACTATCCTAAAACATATTGCTCCTCAAACATGCAAAAAAAAACATATCCATATTCTTTCATTTAATTCATTCTTCACCGAAAATACACTTCTTTAACCTCAGATGCATGCATTCATTTACACAATAAAACATCATTAAATTTACTTACTTGAATCAATAAAAACTCTAACAGTAATCTTCAGTAGAAGCAGTAACAATTCCTAAGTAGTGAGTTTTCAGTGAATGAGCGCAACAGAGACAAGCTACAGTGTTCTTCTAACCAAAAGCTTAACCCACGTATTCACATTGCATGAAGAACATGTGTCATCCAATTAAGACTACCACATGTCACTACATAGGCAAGCCATTAGTCCATATTGAATCAGTCCACGTGTCACACTAGGATTGGTCCAAGATTTCAATACTTTTCTAAAATTAACCAAAAATTTCAAAATACCCGAAATACACCAAAATGGCCAAATCACATTTTTAACTACATTCAATAACTCAATTATACCCGAAAAATGTCATGAATGCATGCACAATAATTGTATGTGTCCAAAATGCTTATGCACAAATAAGCAAATATTCAACTATGCAAAGCATGAATTGTACTGAATTTTCTTAATATTCTAACCCTTAGTATGGGGTGTTACAATAAACCTCTTCATTTCCATTATATACATGTTTTTGATGCTTTAATACCAACAGTTCATTCACTAATGTTATTCTAACTTTATCTAATCATACAATATCCCAACTCTCATTCTTTCTTATAATTTCTCCAAATTTCCAAACCTTCGAGTCTATTTTCCATAAATATTATGACAAGGAAGATGAAGTAATTTGATAACACTTTCTTCCAGAAAAATGTTCCCCATTGTCTTAAGTTTCTAATGAAACTAAACTCATTTAATTTGGTTCAATAATATGAAAGTTATACCCTAAAAATTTTCAAAACTATTCTTATACTGAAACAGTGCCCTGTACTTAACTTCCATCCAGAAATTTAAATTCTTAGAGACTGAATTAAAACTCTATTTCATTAGACAATTTGTAGCCCATGTCTCTAGTTTACTCCAAATCAAAAATGATCTCATTTGGATAACTAGAGAAGAAGTTATAGGCAAAAGAAAGAAGGATGTTTAGTGAGCAAAAAGCTCTCAGGTTCACGATCGTGCACAAAATAAGTCACGGCCGTGCATCATCAGTGCATAGTCGTGCACTCCAACTTAACCATGTCACAGGCATGCAATCTTCACGCACGCCCATGCACACCAACAAGTCACGGTTGTGCAACCTTAACACACGGTCGTGCACACCCACTCTCTATAACCAATTTCTGTCCCAATTTTATCACTAAATCTCTCCAAAATGACTTCAGATTGTTATAATTTTTGTGGAGATGTAAAAAAATCTGTTTCAAGTCTAATGGTTCAAGTCCAAAGTCACTTGGAGTTTTAGAGAAGAAGTTATAACCAAAATACTGAAGGATGTTAAAAAACAGTCTCCTTTCAATAGCCATAGAAGTCATGATCGTGCAGGAACACGATCGTGAGTTTCTTGTGGGATTCAAATGTCGTGATCATGCTCCAGCACAATTGTGACTTTCGAACTTAATAGAAAAGCACGATCGTGCCTTTCTAATTTCTTTGCTTTTCTTCTTCTCTTCCGATACCACAATTTTCTTCTCTTCTTCTTTTCTTTTTCTTAAATCATCATTTCTAACTTACATCTACGCCATTTTTGACTTCCATTCAACCCAACACTTTCAAAAACAAATCAAATCCCAAGAATCAACACCAAATATAAAAAATATCACATATTCATGCATCTTCTTCATTTTTCTGCACTTTTCTTCCACTGTTGCAATTTTTTTTTTCATCTCCATCAACACTTTCACTTTATCTCTCATTTATCATTTTAATCATTCCCATATTAGGACATCACCTTACATCTATTTCTTAACTCACAACTCCTGTAAATCATCTCTAAAGATACGCAAAAATACACGCAAATGACAGTAACGAAACAAAGCATATATATATCAACTCTTCTCCAAAAATTTTTGCACTCATTTCATTCCTATTTTCATTGATCTTCCAACTCAAAAACCATTTTAAAACATTCTTATGACATATTAATCATCAAATACTTAAAAACCACAAATCCATATTTTCATCTTTAACCTATGGTGTTCATGAAAATAACTATTTTCTCATGGTCATGTAATGGCAAATATATCACCAAAGTTGATTCATATTTCTACCACTCATAAGAATTTACATAATACTTACTTGATAAAACTCCAAGTTCTTCAAAATCTCAAGAAGCCCTAACTCTTCTTACATCCACGTACATCATCTTGAATGTGGATTGGGTTAGGTTTTCTTAGGGCAAATGAAAGAAATAACAAAGTGGGAGCAACAATAGGTAGAGGAAACCCAAGTGTATAACATTGATGACGCGTTGGTGAGAATCTGTGAGAAAGAAGAAGAAGGTTCGAGAAGAAAGCTACTAAGAAGATATTTTTTAGACAAGATAAATAGTGTCTTTGTCTTTGAAATAAAAAGAACCGTGGCTTAAGACTTGGACACTTGTCCAATTTCTAAAGCTTTAACTAGTTTCCTAACTAACTAGTTCTTATTGAACTAGTTCCATAGCTCCCATCTTTTTATTCCAATTATCACCAAAATTTTCAATAACATCTTCTCACAAATTCTAAAATTATCTCAAAAAATGTCTTCATTTTCATTTAACTCATTTCCATTTCCATTTATCAATTTACTCGCCAAGTGGCATCTTTCCTAGTCTAATAATATTCAATATTTTCGAAATTTATTCCTAATTCACCAAAAATTCAAAATCACTAAACACACTTTCCAATTAAATTTTCAATACCCATAAACCCAATGATGTGAACGGTACTGGTACAGGTGTTGTGGGTACCGGACAAAAATTTTGGCCAATACCGGTTGTTTTTGGTCGGTACCGACAGTACTAGATAATTTCGGACGGTTCCGTAAAAAAGAAAAAATGGGACTGCGATCCTCTCACCTCTCTTCTCTCTCTCTCGCGCCGCACTCACCGTCGCCCTCTCTCACTCTCACCGTCGATGTCGCCTCAACCTCATTCTCCCTTGGCTCCTCCTCTCCTCCTCTGTCGTGGTCTCGCCTCACCATCTTCATTAGTTCATCTTCAACCTTTCTCCACGCCGCCCGAAGACGCCATCGCCCGTTACAGTCATCACCGTCACAGTTGAGGTCCACCGCACCACCGAACACTACACCACCGAACACCGCACCGCCGCCCCGCAGAACCACCGTACATTGCAATCGCACCACCGCACCTTGTTTTTTGGTGTGTATTTTTCTGTCATTTTCGAAATTTTCCTACTTGATTTAATTTTTTATTATATTGGATGATGGATTTCTGAAAGTTGGATGATGAATTTTTGATTATTATTATTGAACTTGAATGCCGGTGGTATTGTTGTATTAGGGTTGCTTGTATTTATGAATTGGTTGTATTTCTGGTGTTGAGTTGAAAATTGAAGTTAAAATTGGGTATGGTGCTGTGCTGACCTAACGGTGTTGAATATGATGATTGATTATGTTGAAGCCTAGTTGAAGTCGAAGCTGCTTGAAGGGGTTTTGTCTTGTGAATTATGATTGTTGAAGACTTGAACCTAATTCTGCTGACGGTGTATTGTTGAAGACTTGAAGTTACAACTCTGTATTTGTGATTTGGAATTTGGAAATAGGTATACTGGTATAGTATAGTTGTTGATTGTGAAAAACTAAAAATTGGAAATAAAAGTATGTTGTTCTGTAACTTCTTTTTGGTATTGGATTTGGATTTTGGAGTTTGGACCATTGTTATCAATTAAAATTTTGAAATTCCTTAATTTTATGTTATAATTATAAATAATTATCTTGTTAGAACTTAGAACTTTAGAAGTTAAATGTAATTGATATATGCAAAACTAAAATTTATAAAATAAATTGTTATAATTAATAAAATATAATGCATATTAGCTAAAATTTACAATTTTAATAAAAGTTTAGAAATATAGGTTCGAACTTTTTATTATATAAAAATATAAAAAAATCAAATCACAAAATTAAAGTATTAATTTTTTGTTTATGTTTTATTTTAGTAAAATAATCATTTACATCCAATTCTATTTACAATTACATACATAGTTTACAACATACTTAAGGAAACTATTTAAACACTTTGTTCCCTTTTTTAATCATTAATTGTAATGATAAACTACGCATTTAGGTTGTCTTTTCATATTTGATATATTGTAAAAAAATTATATACGTCCAAATATTGTGATGGAAATGGAATTAGAAATTGTTGAGAATTGTTGGAATTGAAAATGGAAAGTGTTTGGAAATGTTAGAAATAGAAATGAAATTATGAATGTTTTGTCATTGTTCGAATTAGAAATTTTTGAAATGGAAATAGAATTATGGATGTTTTGTGATTGTTGTAATTGGAAATTGTTAGAATTGGTAATGGAATCATGAATGTTTTCTGATTGTTGAAAATTGATGGAATTGGTAATAAAATCATGATTGTTTTGTGATTGTTGGAAATTGTCAGACTTGGTAATGGAATTATAATTGTTTTGTGATTGTTGGAATTGGCAAATGAAATTATGATTGTTTTGTGATTGTTGAGATTAGAAATTGTTAGTTATTGTTGGAATAGAAATGGAATTATGATTGTTTTGTGATTGTTGGAATTGGAAATTGTTGGAATTGGTAATGGAATTATGATTGTTTTGTAATTGATGGGATTAGAAATTGTTAGTTATTGTTCGAATAGAAATGGAATTATGATTGTTTTGTCACTGTTGGAATTGGGAATTGTTAAAATTGGTAATGAAATTATGAATGTTTTGTGATTGTTGGGATTGGAAATTGTTGGAATTGGTAATGGAACCATGATTGTCTTGTGATTGTTCGAATTGCTAATGGAATCATTAATCATGATTGTTTTCTAATTGTTAGAAATCGTTGGAATTGGTAATGGAATCATGATTGGTTTGTGATTGTTGAAAATTGTTGGAATTGGTAATGAAATTATGAATGTTTTGTGATTGTTGGGATTGGAAATTGTTAGGAATGGAAATACAATAATGAATGTTTTGTGATTGTGATTGTTGGATATTGAAATTGTTGGAAATTGTTAAGAATGGAAAAACAATAATGAATGTTTTGTGATTGTTGGAATTGGAAATTGTTAGGAATCGAAAAACAATAATGAATGTTTTGTGATTGTTGGAATTGGAAATTGTTGGAAATTGGAATGGAAATACAATAATGAATGTTTGTGATTATTAGAATTGGAAATTGTTGGAAATGGAAATGACATTATGATTGTTTTGTAATTGTTGAAATTGCAAATTGTTGGAGTATGTTTTGTATTACTTATTATATATGTCGAATGTTTTGAATTGTTAGCTTTTGACTTATAAAGAATGAGTTATATTATATAAGATGGATATGTATATTATCATTGTGTACAGAAATTATGTGTTATTTATTTTTGTGTACAGATAAATGGAAGGAAGTTCAAATACTCCCGATCAACCTACTTCCGGAAGATATAGTGATCCAGCTTGGACTCATGCTAGTATGGTTCCCGGTCAAAATAATCATATCATTTGCTTGTTTTGTAATAAGCATTTGAAAGGTGGAGGAATCACCCGATTGAAAAGGCACTAAGCTGGGGTTAAAGGAGATGTGGAAGCGTATAAAAAAGTAAGTCATGATGTGAAGTGGCAGATGAAAACATTACTTGATGAACATCAATTTGAGAAAGATAGAAGGGAAAGATTGAATTTTGAAATTGGTAGTGGAAGTTCATTTTCTGGTTTCCGTGGTGATTATGGAAATGTTGAAGGTGGAAGTGGTACTGGTATTGGTATTGGTAGTGTTCCATCTCAGGATCATGAAGAGTCTGATGTGAGGAAGAGAAGAAGTCAAGTGACTAGTTTTTTTGCACCACGAACAACTCCTGGAGCCCAACCTTCAATTCGCAGTGTAATGCAATCAATAGATGCGACTCACAATGTCGATATGGCAGTAGCTAGATGGTGGTATAATACAGGTTCGTTATTCAATGCTTCTCAATCTTATTATTATTAACCTATGATGGATGCAATAGCCTCTTATGGTTCAGGATACAAAGGGCCATCGACTTAAGACGTAAACTTTTGAGTTGTGCTGTTTCTGAAATTAGAAATTATTTAGCTGAAAGAAGAGTGAGTTGGGGTACTTATGGTTGTACAATTATGTGTGATGGTTGGACAAATAGGAGACAAGAGCCTATTATAAATTTTTTGGTTTATTCTTCAAATCGCTCTACGTTTTTGAAATCTATTGATGCATCTGGTCTTATTAGAAATAATGAGACTTTGTTTGGGATATTTGATGAAGTTGTAAATGAAGTAGGGCCGGAAAATATTGTTCAGTTTATTACTGATAATGATTCCGCTTATAAAGCGGCAGGGAAAAGGTTGCAGAATACCTATAATTTATTTTTTTGGACTCCTCATTCACTTAATGCTGGAGAATATAGGAGATCCTATGCATTTTCCTGTTATTGATGAGACTATGCAGAAGGCTAAAAAGGTGACAAAATTCATTTATAATCATGCATGGGTTTTGAATTTGATGAGAAGGGAATTTACCAATGGTAAGAATTTGTGTCGCCCTGTTGTGACAAGAGTTGCAACAAATTTCTTATGACTTCAGTCTTTTGTTTCGATGAAGAAGGAGTTAAGGCAAATGTTTACAAGTGATAAGTGGGTTGCACCTCAGCATGCTCAGTCTAATGCTGGAGTAGAGGTTTGTAGTATTATACTGGAAGATAGAGAATTTTGGTTGCAATGTCAATTTTTTATCCAAGCTTGTGAGCCTTTGGTAAGGGTGCTTCGGTTGGCTGATAGTGAAGAAAAGTCAATAATGGGTTATATTTTTGATGATATAGGAAGAGCGACGGAAGCAATCAAGGCCAATATGAAAAATAGGCCTTCTTTATACACACCATATCTCTTAATCATTAACGAGAGAAGGGAAAAACAACTTTGTTCTCCATTGTTTGCAGCTGGGGCATTTTTGAATCCTAGTGTGTATTTTGGATTGGATTTTATAAAGCAAGCTGAAGTTAATAGAGGAATGCTTTTCACAATTACAACAATTATGCCTCATGACGCGATGCAAGATCTTTTAAGCTCACAAATGGAGCTTTACAAGTTGTCTTTTGGGGATTTTGGAACTCCGATTGCTATTCGACAAAGAGAAAAACTTTCTCTAGGTATTAGTTATTTCCTACTTCTTATTTGTTGAAAATTAATTATCACTTTATTTTGTTTATGACACTACTTTGTTATCTTATAACTTGCAGTTTCTTGGTGGGATCAATTTGGAAATAGTGTTCTAGAATTGAAAAGGTTTACGATTCGGATTTTAAGTCAATGTGTGAGTGCAACTAGGTTTGAACAAAACTGGAGCACATTTGAGTTTAGCCACTCAAAGAAAAGGAATAGATTGGACCATACGAGGTTGAATGACTTGGTTTTTGTTTATTACAATTTAAAGCTTCGGGAAAGGCATGTTATTTACATTAGTATCATTATTAATTTTGATATAATTTCTTATAATTTTCTAATAATTAAATTTAATTGTTTGCTAGGAGTCTTAATAGCACAAGTAGTTCAACCGATCCAATTGCCATTGATAATATTGATGTTTTGGCAGATTGGGTTTCTGAAGAACCTAATTTGGTCGATGTGAATGATTTAGATTTGGAAAATAATCTTGGATGGGAAAGCATTGACATGTCATTTGGTGCATTAAATTTGAATGATAATGATGATGAAGCTCCTCTCCATGATGAGAATTTTGTACCAAATGATCACTGGGGTCAGTGCAGTTCTAACGGGTTTCCTCCCATTGACGATTGAATTTCAGGTTTTTGTTTTTCCTCTTCTTTTAATTTTACTTGTGTTTCATGCTTATGTTAAATTCTATATATGTAATGTAACTGTAATGTTTTTGTTTCAGGTTTAACTTCTACTTGAATGTTTTTTCGTCATCAACTCTTTCTGTAAATTGTTTAAGGATATTTATTGTTCTTTTTATTGGATGTTTTGAATCTTTTGATGTAATATTATTTATTAAAA
>JAOQMR010012479.1:0-10385 GCA_027563865.1 Erythroxylum pelleterianum | reverse complement strand
CGCTTACCACTACTACATTAATTTGTTTTAACGGAAGTGATTTCTTTTATATTTGGTTGCAGGCGACAGCATCACCACAAGCAAACCACCCTCATGGTTAGAAAACAATCACACCAAATATCCTAGGCTAAAGGACTAAGATAATTCCTTGTCATCTTCCATGACTGGGGTCAATGTGATTAATGGTTCTCCATTTCCACTTCAATACACAATTTCATACGATAAGTTGTCACAACCATACAAATCTTTCATTTTATCCATATCTAGCATCATAGAACCTAGTACTTATAACCAAGCCATTCAAGATCCATTATGGTGTGAAGCAATAACCAAAGAAATCAAAGCTTTTGAAGATAATCGAACTTGGGACTTAGTGCCATTGCCATCAAGAAAGTCACCAATAGGTAACAAATGGATTTATAAAGTGAAGTATAGGTCAGATGGGAAAATAGATAGGGACAAGGCAAGACTTATAGCCAAGAGATACATACAACAGGAGGGAATTGACAACTTTGACACATTTTCTCCGGTGGCAAAACTCACCACAATTAGATATATTTTTGCACTGGTGGCTGCAAAGTAATGGGATTTATATTAGTTAGATGTAAACAATGCTTTCTTGCATGGAAAGTTAGAAGAAGAAGTATATGTGATCCCTCCACCAGGCTTTGAGGCACCACAAAACATGGTCTGCAAACTCAAGAAGAGTTTGTATGGCTTGAAACAAGCCTCCAACAGTGGTCTGAAAGATTGACGGCTACACTTCTGTCCTTTGGTTTTGTCCAATCACAAATAGATTATTCTTTATTTACTCTCAGAACTAAAGAGGATTTCACAATTATAGCTGTATATATTGGTGACATACTAGCTACAAGTTCAAACATGCAAATTATTACTACTATTAAGAAATATAATTATTCACCATTAAAGACCTTGGGAATATAAAGTATTTCTTAGGCATTGAAATTGTCAGAAGTAGAAAGGGTCTATTTTTGTGTCAAAGAATGTACGCATTGGAATTACTAGAAGAATGTAGCCAGTTAGGATGTACTTCATTGTCATCTCTAGTTAAGATCAACACTAAACTGCAGAAATCAGAAGTTGACTTGTTGAATAGTCAAGAACCAAGCTTATATAGAAGGCTTGTTGAAAAGCTACAATACTTAACTAGCACAAGACCTGATTTATCTTATGAAATGCAGCAGCTCTCATAGTTCATGGATTGCCCTGCAAAGATCCATTCTCAAGCTACAGTAAAGGTATTGAGATATATCAAAGGGACCCTAGGTCAAGGTTTGTTTTTCCCAACTGAATCATCCCTTACACTCAGCTTTTAGTGACTAAGATTGAGCAGAGTGTCCAGAAACTAGGAGATCACTAACAGGGTACTGCATATTATTAGGGCATTTATTGGTGAGTTGGAAGGCAAAGAAGCAACCTATAATAAGTAGATCATCAACTGAGGCAGAATATAGAGCACTTGCAAACACTACATCTGACTCAAGTTCTTATGTCATTCCTCCTTTATAACCATTTGATAAGCCTTACTAAGTGAAGGAAGTGGCTCCATACTCAAGATACTGGTTCTAAGATTGTCAAACATTGTTTCATCCAAACCTAACAAAAAACTCGTGTGTTTTCTCAATTTCCACTTTCTTCAAATATTGCTTGCCAAGTTACATGAACATCCACCATAAGTGCATTAGGGTATATTATGATTGCCATTATATTCATCCCACAAGGCTTTCATATGACCAAAATAACTAGTCACAGTTTGCACTACTTGCTTGCAATTCCCTATAGCTTCTCTTAATTCATGCACATATATAGCATCTCCAACATCAAACCGGATTTTCAAATCATCCCACAAATCACATACACTAGCCATATAAGTTATAATAGAATGGAAGCCAACATCAGTCAAAGTCATAATCCATCCTACTAACATCAAGTTCACACTAAACCAATCCTCCAAATCTTCAATATTATCAGTAGGTGGTTTTATCGTGCCATCAAGAAAACTAAGTTATGTTTTGCTCGGAAAGCATTTTTCATGGTCGTAGCCTATTCACGATAATTGGACTCACCCTTGAGAGTGACTCCATATATATTTAGCTTAGGACTATTCAAGTTGTGCAAGAAGTAGGGGATGAGGGGTTAGGAATTCCATCATTGCTTCTCTTCCTTGCCGTCATTACCACCGGTCCCTTGGTCATTTGTCCTCCATCCTTTGTCCTGTTTTTCATCTCACCGAGTTTTTTTCCTCGTTTTGTGTAATCCTAACCACTAGTTGACTCTAATACCATGTAAATTTTTTAGAGTTAAAAGCCTTTTTTTTCTTTCATGTAATATAACCGATATATACACAGAGTGTTTAAGCTAGGCAAGGAAGCAATCACCTAAGAATCTCTATCTATATATACACCCAACGTATAGATGTACATTAAGGATACAAACATATACATTGCTTAATATCATTGGTTTTTTTGTTTAAAATGGAAGGAAAAAGAAGGGCCAAGGTCAGGCCCAGGCTGGGCCGAAAAAATGACATAATTTTTTAATTTTTTAAAATATTAAGGATGGGCCAGTTGACCAGCTTCTACATATGGTTCATACTATATCTAATTACTACCGACTGAATTATCTTAGGACGATTTATAAGTAGCATCAAAACACAGTAATTTCCACATTTGATACCTTGGTAATCTCAAGTCTGAGGATTAATAATTAGATTAATACACAAAGATAAATAAAGTCTTTCCATTAATAAAATGTCATACATTAATTTGCACCTAATTGATTGGCTGTAAGGGCATAAACTAACACCTCCATCCTTTGTCATCTTTGTCTCTTGGTGTTTTTCCTCTCGTCGGGTTTTTTTCCTCGTTTTATGTAACCTTAACCACTAGTTGGCTCTAATACCATGTAAATTTTTTAGAGTTAAAAGCCTTTTTTTTTCTTTCATGTAGTATAATTAATATATACACAAAGTGTTTGAGCTAGGCAAGGAAACAATCACCTAAGAAATCACCTAAAATATCTCTATCTATATATACACCCACCATATAGATGTACATTAAGGATACAAATATATACATTGCCTAATATTGTTTGTTTTCATAACAAACACTATTGTTTTCCTTTCATTTTAAACGAAACAATATCAAAGCCATCAACAACGTTTTTTGCTGTTCACATTTGGCAATGATTTTATAAAATTGTCGCTAAATCGATGTTTTACCAAATTGTTGCTAAAGAAATATCTTTGGTGACTCGTCGCAAAAGGAGTGACATTTTGTTGTGGTGACGTTAAGAGAAACAGCTGGGACCATAGTAGTTGGTTACATCTCAAAACCACGACCACATTTTTTTTCTTTTTAATGTTTAATCACAAACAAAACATTATCTGTTTTTGTTTTGCTATCTATAATATTTGCTTTAATTCCACTTTACAAGTAGGGATGATATTTGTGCCCAAACTCGACCCCGACTCAAAGTTAATGGACTTAGTTCAAGTTGATTAAATTGATTGGATTTTTTTTAGAATGTAGGGTTTGAGTTTGGACTCAAATTTATACTGTCTAACTCACTACGGCCTAAAATTCAAATATATTAAGTTAAAATAATGTCTTTTTGAGTAAAATAATGTTGTTTCAAAAATTAAATAAAAAGGAAATAATCAAACTTAATTCAGGTCTGATCAAACTTCGAATTAAGTCCACACTTGATTAATTATTTTTTGACTAAACCCAAACTTAGTATGACCCATTACCAAACTTATTTGCAAGCGACTGGCTACATGTAATTGACATCCCTTGAAGCAATTTCTCATTTAATTCCTAGGATCAATTAAAACCAAAAAGTTTATTTCAATTTATTAAATTATTTTGATCATTTTAATCGTTTCAACTTGCACTAATTTAACTATTCCATCACATCCTTTAATATTAGGCTCACTTGCATTATTCATAAATAATTACTGAAATTGTGGAAGAAATCGTTAACTTAGTAGCATGGGAAGGTATAGTCACTTATCTTTTTTCATTAAAAAGGAACAATCAATCTAATATAGTTGTTAATGATCCAATACCAGCCATCATAAATGCCTACATCAACTTAATAAAATAAGAAGGAAAAAAAAAGATGGTACGATGGTATCAATAAAAAAGAAATATCAAATGGAGACAAACGATTCAACTTTTTGTAAGAATGTCACTCGCTTGACCAAGCCCGATTTTGGCCCGGGTTAACTGGGCTACAGGTTGAGGTCGGGCTCAGGCTGGGCCGAGCAAAAACGACACCATTTTTAAAATATTGAGGATGGGTCGGCTGGCCAACTCCGGCCCGTTGAGTCATGAGCTTACCAGTCCGAGGGTCAGGCCTGGAGCGGCTTTTTCGGGATAATAAAATATTGTTTTTTATTTTTATTTCAATAATAAAATTTTAAAATTTTTAATTATGTATATTATTCAATTCAAAATTTTATTTTTGTTAATATTTTATATACATGACAGAGAATAATGTTCATCTTTCTCTACATAATTTTAGAGTATCCAACAAATAAATATATGTTGAATACATAACCATCACCTATTTATTATAAAATATCAAAAACTATATTGACAGTGATGAAAGTTTATATGAAATTTTATAAATATCAAATTTTATAAACTATATTGACAAAGATGAAAGTTTAAAATTTTAGATACTTAATTAAAAATTTTAAAATATTATACATAAAAAAATTAAAAATTAAAATATTATAAATTAAAACATATAAAAAATTTTATATCAAAATTTAAATTATTTTTTTAAAAATACATTAACAAGTGTTGTCCAATTTCGTTGAACTACTGTAAGAATGATTGACAAATAAAGAAAAAAAACAAAAGCATTACGCAGCTCTATTAATATAATTGGACTACCACCTATATGCATTCAACCTAAAAATTGTGTGACGGTATCCATTAGTAAATTGATATCAATTATTAATTGATAAGATCTTATTTGATTATGTTAATTTTGAAATTATTTCTTTTATTTTGGTTAAATAGAAAATTTAATATTTATTTTATTTTAAAAGATGACAAGTGGAGATTACTCATAGTATTAGTCAAAATTATGAATTTTTTTTAAAAATGAATAGATTATAAGGCTAGATCACGCCTAATGTCATATTTACCTCAAGAATTGAAATTCAATTATGAAACATGTTTTTTTTTGGTTGATACTGAGGGCAATGCCCTAGATTACAAGCTGACTAGCGAAAATAAGTGATACCAACAAGATCATGGAAGAGCCAAGGGGTGATACAATCAGGCGGTTTCGAAAGGTAATGCACTCCCGGAGCGAAAGTGTAGGCATGATGAGAGAGGCTATCGGCCACGAAGTTTCCTTCCCGATGAATGTGCCAAAGATGGGCAGAATCGAAAGCATTAAGAAGCTGTCTAATCTGACGGACGAGGCTTAAACAGCTTGCACTAGGTGAAGCAACAGCATTAATCATATCGACCGCAATAGCATTGTCAGACTCAATCAAAATATTACGAGCATTAATAGAGAACGCGTATTCAAGACCATGAAGAATACTCCAAATCTCCGCTCGCAGAATAGGACATCGACCAAGATTGGATACAAATCCACCAACCCAACGTCCACTCGAGTCTCGAATGATGCCCCCTCCAAATGTTGAACTCAGAGCACCCGTGACCGAGGCATCACAATTAAGTTTGACGAATCCCGGCAACGGACAAGACCAAAACACAGCCCTCAGCTGCGTGTTACCAGCTGGCTATAGCAGCCTCTGTTTCACTGTCCTTTCAATCACCGAACACTGCTGCAAAATATACCGAACTATTCTGCTGCATCTCATTCTGAAAAATCAGCTTGTTTCGCCTCTTCCACAGTGCCCAACAACAAACCTCAAAGAGCACCGACCACTTCGTGTTAAGAACCTGTGAATCTTCTTTCAAATTTCCGAAACATCAATCCACAAAAGAGATGGACGTATTAAAGAAGAAAGCTTGAAATCTGATTGGAACAATTTGCAACCAAATGTCCTTAACCGCAGTAGAATCACGAAGCAAGTGGAAGTAGCTTTCAGACTCAACTCGGCATAAATGGTAGCGATCAACATCAGTCAAGTGTCGTCTAGTTCTCTCAGCATTAGTTAAGACACCACGATTCAATAAAAGCCAAAAGAAAGATTTGATTCTTTGGGGACCAATCCAATTCCAAATTAAAGACCAAGGCAGCCTAGGGAGAGTGAAATCGATAACATTTAAATGTGCATAGGCTGTTTGCAAAGAGAAATTACCTGAAGGCGATGGGTTCCAATACGCTTCATCATCCTCCATTGATGAATTGGGGGGTAAAGTTGCAGCCACAAGTTGCACCGTAAGCTAAGGTAAATGAGGTGCAAACTTTTGCCACATCCAAGCTCCATTTGTATCCACTAAATCCGCAATCGGTTTAAACCTTGTTGAAGAAGGGGGGTCCGAAATAACCAGATCTAAAAGACTTGAATACGAGCCAGGAAGCCATATTTGCTCCCAGAATAAGGTTGACTTGCCGTTGCCAACTATCCATGCAACATTTGAGGCCATATCATCCCAATTTGCCACGATGAGTCACCATAAAGATGAGCAAAAGTTAGGCGCAGTAGGAGGGAAAAAGATAGAGCAATCAAAGTTATACTTGGCCTTCAGAACCTGAACCCATAGTTTGTTCGAGCATGTGAAAATCTCCCAACAAAGTTTCATGCCAAACGCATTGTTGACAGTTTTTTGAAGGCGCAAACCAATTCCGCCTTCCACCTTCGGTTTAGTGACCGTCGGCCAAGCTACAAGGATAAGTTTACGATGCTCCTCATCACCACCCCATACGAATTTTTGAGTGAGTTGCTCCATGTCAAGACAAGTGTCGATCGGCATTTTCGAGGTTTGCATAACATACACAGGTATGGCTCCAAGAACCGATTGTGCTAAGGTGATTCTCCCAGTGAAAGAAATTTTCGTAGCATTCCAAGATGAAATCTTAGCTTTCATTTTATCCAAAATATACCCGTAGGTTTTCCGAGTAATTCTAGAGAGGATAAGAGGAACACCCAGGTATTTCCCTAAATCATCAACCTCCTTAAAGCCCAGAATCGCATTGATCCCATTCCTAGTGGCGCGAGTGACATTCTTCGAGAAGTAGATACAGGTTTTAGCCACATTAACTGATTGCCCCGAGCTACAACAAAGATCAAAGATCACCTGTGTCATCACATGCGCCTGGTCACAAGTGGCTTTACCAAAAAGCAAAAGATCGTCAGCGAAAAATAAGTGGGTAAGTGGAGGTCCTCTATTGCTGAAAGAGAAAGGTTTCCACCGCCCCAGATTCAGGGAATCAGAGATGCCGTGAGCAAGACGCTCCATGCAGAGCACAAAAAGATAAGGAGAAAGCAGACATCCCTGTCTCAATCCTCTAGAAGCAACAAAAGATTCCGTCAAGCCTCCATTCCAGGATATCTGCATAGTACTAGAGGACACACAATCCATAATGACATGAATAAGATGCATGGGCAGCCCTACCTCCATCAAAGTATCAAGAAAAAACACCCAGCTAATCTTATCGTAGGCCTTCTGGAGATCCACCTTAATAGCCATGAAACCTGTTTTACCCTTCTTAGTACGCATAGTATGGATAACTTCTTGCGCAATAACAGTGTTATCCGTGATATGTCTCCCTGGAACAAAGCTAGCCTGAGTAGACCCTATGATATCAGGCATAAAAGATTTAAGCCGATTGGCAATCGCTTTAGTCATGATTTTGTAAGTTACCGTACAAAGCGCAATCGGTCTAAACTGGGAGATAGATGTTGGCACATCCAATTTGGGAATCAGGCACAGAATTGACCAGTTCATATTGGGATCAAGAACACCACCATTAAGGACTCTCAACATCTCACTACAAAGGCCACTACGCACTGTATCCCAATGTCTCTGATAATACCTAGCTTGGAAGCCATCAAAACCTGGTGCCTTCCACGGTTTCATATCAAAAAGGGACTTGCGAACATCAGTTTCAGAGAAAGGGCGGTTCAGGAGGGCAGTAGCATCATCAGATAGCTGTGGGAAAGCTCCACGAATACTATACTGTGCTCGATTACTATTCACCTCAGTATATAAAGAAGCAAAGAAGCGAACTGCCATCTCTTGAAGATCATTCTGGTCATCAATCCAATTGCCCGTGTCATCCTTCAGTAGCTCAATTCTATTATATTTATGACTACGAATAGTCTTTAGATGGAAATATGTCGTATTTTTATCACCCCATAAGACTCATTCACCACGAGATTTCTAGTACTAAAGCAATTTCTCACGAAGCAAAAAATCATCAAGCTCAGTTTTTAACTCTTTCTCAAGCCGAACAAGGAAGGGATTATGTCTCTGATCAAGGGACCGTTGAATACCATCGATGCGCGCAAGAAGAGCATTTTTTGATGAAAAATGTTGCCAAAAACATCACGGTTCCAGATTTGAAGCTTACCTGTAAAGGCAGCAACCGAATCCATGAAATTGCCCCCACAATCCCAATTATTCCTCACAAACTGTTCATAGTCCTCATGAGTGAGCTAGGCTTGGAGAAATTTAAAAGGGCGATTAGACGGAGCCTCATGGAAACTGCAGAATTTAAGTAAAAGGGGCTGGTGATCTGATTGGTAACGGACGAGATGAGTAACAGTAGCTTCGGGATATTGGAGTCTCCAACTAAAATTACACAAACTCCTATCCAGACGGCTGCTCAAAGTACCTCTCCTCCAAGTAAATTTAGGACCTAAGAACCCCAGATCAATCAAACCTGTGTCCTGAATCCAATCAACAAAAGCAGAACTGACACCAGTGCCATTCACGGAACCCCCTCTTCTTTCAATGGCACACACCAGGCTGTTGAAGTCACCCAACAAGACCCATGGACCCGACATAAAGCTATGAATACGCGATAAGTGCTGCCAGAGACAATTCCGCCTCAAAGGGGTCGGATGTCCATAAATAGTTGTGAAGAAGGAGGCAATTCCAAAATTATCAATAACTCGACAATGAATAAATTGGGAATTGGATTCGAGGATGTCAAACTTGTCAGAATCATTCCATAAGATCCAAATTCCTCCCAAAAGACCTGTGGCTTCAAAACGATGCGAGAAAGATAAGCCAATCTTGGCAATAGAATCATCCGCCTGTACACCACTGATACGAGGCTCAAGAAGAACAACACCATCAGGCTTATATTTGAAAATAAGCAATTTCAAAGCACGAATAAAGGAGTCATCATGAGCTCCCTGACAATTCCAGGCTAAGATATTCATTAAAAAAGTAGATAACAATCAAACCCGGATAGTGACAGAGGACTGATCATTGCCCTCGTCCTGCATAACATTCGTACTATCATGCTCCATACCGACTGAGCTTTCGCATTCACCCATAACATCATCCATAACCGGTGCAGGCAAATTCGGAGGACGACCACTGATAACATTCTCTTTCGAACCTATTGCCGGATCAATAGTATTGAGATGGGCCGACGGTAAGTCTGGTTTAGGGGCAGCTTGTTTACTAGGATTCCCCATAACCGAATTGGTCTGAGGATTCAAAGTAGTAGGGAGAGGGACAGTGGATTCAATACTGATCGGACTGGTCTTAAAATCCATAAAATCCCCCAAGGTAAAGGTCGAAAGCCGTGAGAGGTGTTTATTCGGACCTGTGACAGTTTTCCTAGGAGGTTTTTGCGGTTTGGTTTGCATGGGAGAAGGTGGTTTTGGGTTAGGGTTGGATGGTGAAAGGGTGGTATTCAGCACGTGTTTAGGTTTGAACATAGGAGGCTTAGGATTTGGCATGGGGGCTGTTTGGTCGAGGGAGACTTGGCCTGATGGTTTGAATTGGTAATTTTGGCTTTAGGGAGATTCGAAATGTCTGCAAGGGCAACTTGCTTGCCTTTATCCTTAGTTGTCGAGGATGAAGCAATGGGTGGTAAGGTCGTAGCAAACGCAGCCCCTCTATCTACCTCTACCTACTCATCGGTATTCGTAATATCCTCAATCTCCAAAGCATCAAAGCTAGAACTCATCACCACAATCTGTTTCTGCACGTTGGAGGATTGCTTTTGGTTTCGAGGCTTCGTAATTCTCTTTGCAATCATCCACGGTCCATATTTATTATCTGTCATTGGAACATTAGCATTCAAATTTTCAACCCCAGGGCTACGGGTTTCAACAATTTCATTAGCAGCATTCGCATCCTTCTTCTTATACGGGCACTCAGCAGTAGCGTGACCGTACACCCCACAGAAGAAACAGATATCATCGAGTCCTTCATACTCAACGATTTGTGTAATTGGCCCTATGG
>JAOQMR010012467.1:0-10386 GCA_027563865.1 Erythroxylum pelleterianum | reverse complement strand
CAAGTTTTTAGTTTAAACAAAACAAAATTATTTTTAGAAGGGATCGTTTGGAAAAGAATACCACAATTCAACCCCCCTTCTTGTGTATTTTGGTCGTATTATTAACGTGTGATTTACTTCAGGCTCCGAATCAATTTCACCTTATCTACTGTATCCTGAATCAGCTCTGGGCCCTCAACCATTCTCAAACCCTCTTCATCCCAATACAAAGGCGATCGACACTTTCTTCCATATAATGCCTCGTATGGTGCCATTTCGATGCTATTGTGATAATGATTGTTATAAGCAAATTCAATCAGGGCTAGATACTGATCCCATGCCCCTCTAAACTCCAATACACAAGCTCGAAGCATATCCTCAATAGTCTTGATTGTCCTCTCACTCTGTCCATCTGTCTGAGGATGAAATACTGTACTAAAATTCAACTTGGTCCCTATAGTAAACCGCAAACTCTTCTAGAGCCTCGAAGTAAATCTGGGATCCCGGTCTGATACTATAGACATTGGAACCCCATGCAGTCTCACTACCTCAGTCACATACTTCTGGGCCAACTGATCAAGTGAATTATTCTCCCTCACTGGTAAGAAATGGGCTGATTTAGTTAACCGGTCCACTATGACCCAGATAGCATCATGTTGCCTCGGAGTCTTGGGCAATCCCATGATGAAATCCATAGTGATTCGTTCCCATTTCCACTTGGGAATAGGCAATGAATGGAGCTTCCCTACAGGAGCCTGGTGCTCAGCCTTAACTTGCTGGCACATCATACACTTGAATACATACTCTGCTACCTGCTTCTTCATGTCAGGCCACCAGAAATGCTGCTTTAGAGTGTTATACATCTTGGTAGTACCAGGATGCATAACATAGGTGGCCATATGAGCTTCCTTCAGAATCTCTCTCCTCAGATCATCCACATCAGGTACACATAGCCTATGTCCTAACCATAATGTCTCATCTCTCAATTCAAATTCGGAACTTGGATCTGTCTTCACTTTCTCCATAAGCTTTACCATATCAAGATCCTTGTCCTGGACTCTCTTAATCCTGTCATGTAGCATCGGTCTGAGCTTCAAAGTGGCTATTAAAGCCCCATCCTGCTTCAGATTCAACTGCATATTCAAAGCTCTCAACTATATAAAATTAGGCAATCTCAATACCTGAATCTGAGCTGTACTGATATGAGACTTCCGGCTCAAAGCATCTGCCACCACATTAGCCTTCCCCGGGTGGTACTCAATGGTACAATCATAATCCTTTAGCAGCTTAATTCATCTCCTCTGCCTCAAATTTAACTCCTTCTGACTCAGCAAGTATTTCAAACTCTTATGATCAATAAAGATCTGGAAGGTCTCATCATACAAATAGTGTCTCCAAATTTTCAGAGCAAAGACAACGGTAGCTAGCTCTAAATCATGCACTGGATAGTTTACCTCGTCAGACCATAACTGTCTCGAGGCATAAGCAATCACCCTGTCATGCTGCATCAGGACACACCGCAATCCCTGATGCGATGCATCACTATACACCTCATAACCTCCAGTCCCTGATGGAATAGCCAACACTGGTGTTGTAGTCAACCGATATTTCAGCTCCTCAAAGCTCTTCTGGCACTCATCAGTCCATCTGAATGCTACATTTTTCTGCAGAAGTTTTGTCAGAGGGGCTGAGATCAGTGAAAACCCCTCGAAAAACTTCCAGTAATAACCATCCAATCCTAGGAAGCTCCGAATCTCCGACACATTCTTTGGAGCTTCCCACTTCATCACTACCTCTATCTTCTTTGGATCAACCTGTATACCATCTCCAGTCACTATATGCCCTAGAAACACTACCTCATCCAGCCAAAATTCACACTTACTGAATTTGGCATACAGTTGCTTCTTCCTCATAATCTGCAAAACAATCCTCAAATGCTCAACATGCTCCTGTCTGCTCCTCAAATACACCAAAATGTCATCAATAAATACAATCACAAATTGATCAAGGTAGGGCTGAAAGACCTTATTCATTAAGGCCATAAAAGCTGCTGGGGCATTAGTCAGCCCAAACGACATTACTAAAAACTCAAAGTGCCCATACCTGCTCCAGAAAGCACTCTTAGGTACATCAGCCTTAGCTATTTTCAACTGATAATACCCTGACCTCAAGTCCAACTTAGTAAACACCTGAGCTCCCTACAACTGATCAAATAAATCATCAATTCTAGGCAGTGGATACTTATTCTTCGCTGTCACCCGATTCAGCTGCCTATAATCGATGGACAATCTCAAAGTCCCATCCTTCTTCTTCATAAATAGCATTGGAGCTCCCCAAGGTGAGACACTGGGCCTAATAAAACCCTTCTCCAGTAACTCCTACAGCTGAGTCATCAACTCCCTCAGTTCCACAGGTGCTATCCTATATGGAGGTATAGATATAGGAGCAGATCCTGGAATTAGATCAATGGTGAACTCTGTTTCCCGATCCGGCGGTAAACCTGATAACTCATCAGGAAATACATCTGGAAATTTCCTAACCACAGGAATGTCCTGAAGTCTCTGCTCAACTCTAGTGTCAATGACGTGGGCCAGAAAAACCTCACATCCTCCCTGCATCAACCTCAGGGCACTCAAGAATGAGATCATCCGGGCTGGCACTGCCTGGGTAACTCCTTTAAACACTGCTCTAGGCTGATCAGGAGATTCTAATACGACCTCCTTGGTGTAGCAGTTCATGATGGCCCTATGGGCAGTGAGCCAATCCATGCCCAAAATCACATCTATCTCTCTCAACTGCAATCCTATCAGGTCTGCCTTCAACACTGCTTGATCAATCTGGATCGAGTACCCCTTGCAAACCTCTCCCAAAGTAGTAGTACTACCTAGAGGTGTACTCACCTCTAGCTCATACTGTAGTAGCTCCCTATCACAATGCAGTCTACATGCCAAATACGGTGCGATAAAGGAGTGTGTGGATCCTGGATCTATCAGTGAAAATGCTTCAAAATCAGAGATAAGAAGCACACCTGCTACCACATCTGGTGAATCTTGGGCCTCCTGCCTAGTCATGGCATAGACCCTGGCCTGGGACTGCAGTCGGTTGTCCCGCCCCTCAGTCCTCACGAAAGAACCCTCAGCTCTGCCTCTGCCTCTATCTCAACCTGTCTGTCCGGATCCACCACCTCTACTTTGCTGCACTATGGTGTTACTCCCAGATCGCCCACTGACAGCAGACTGAGCTCCTAAAGTAGCAGGGCAATCCCTGATCTGGTGGTCCATGCAGCCGCACTTAAGGCAAGCTCTGGTCAGGTGCCAACACTCCCCACTGTGCCTCTTCTCGCAGTGCTCATAAACTGGAGGCTGGGTCTATCCTGAACCTCTTCCACTGCCACTACTAGTCTGTGCAAACCTCCATCTCTGCCCAAATCTTGACTGCCTAGATCCACCTGCTGATCTGAAGGCTATGTTCTGGCATTTACTGAAACTCCTGCCAGAACCGCCCTGATTGTCACCTGATCTCTTTCCTCTAGATCTCTATCCAGACTCACCCGGACTCACCCTCATAAGCTGTTCAATACGCACTGCGGCCTCTCTTAACTCAATAAAGGTGCCTATATCAGATCGGGCCAACCTGGTACGGATGTCCATATTCAGGCCCGTCTCGAACCTCCGGCACTTATTTGCCTCAGTAGGAATCAAAACAGTAGCATAACGCATGAGATCATTGAATCTCACCTCATACTCAGCCACTGACATCCTGCCCTGTTTCAACTCCAGAAATTCCTGCATCTTCATATCAAGATAAATCTTGGGCATGTAATTATCCTTGAAAGCCCTCAGAAAATCCTCCCACTTCAACTGGCAAGGCTTGGTGGTACTGCCCGGGACAGTCTTCCATCACTGATAAGCTGGGCCTTGCAGAAGAGAAACTGCATAATCGAACCTTTCATCAAGTTCGCAATCCATCTGATTGAAGACCCTCTCAGTCCTCTCTAACCATCCCTCAGCCTCAGCAGGGTCTGTGCTGCTATAAAAGTCCACAGCTCCCTACTTGCACAGCCTATCATACCTCCTCTCCCGTCTCTCGGGAACTCTAGGAGGCAACCCCTCAGATCGTGGTACCGAGGACTCCCTACTGGCTCCGACTGATCCTTGGTCAGCGGGTTGATCAACTTGATCACCTAAGACGGATGACCTATAACAAGCAATGATTTCGATCAATTTCCTCATTTCTCAAAATAATTCAAGCCTAAACAGTCTACTGGTCCCGACAGATGCCAACTATGCTCTGATACCACCTAAATGTAGCGCCCCCTTACTGCAGGGTATACACCGGGACGCCCGTAGGTCATTCTGATACAAATCCTACGATAAGAGTGAGCTACGAATAATCACTACTGTACTTCACATGGCATCATAATAAAAAAATATCAGTACAAAATCACAACTTTTTAAAACCAAAATTTTCCCCATTTCATTTAATCAAAATCAGAAGTTTATACATTTGTCATCATTTACTGTCTGTACATCACTACTACAAAAACCCTAGTACAACATGCTATATAACCAGGGAAAATACACCAGCTCTATCCAGGTCATCCCAAAAGTCTCGGCTGACCGACCTGTGAGCCATGACATCTCTCGCCAACACAATCTACACGGCTAGAAAAGTCTCTCTGGAGCTAGGAGTCTACTCTTAGTCCTGAAAAATATGTTGCAATTTTGGGTGAGTTTGCGAACTCAGTGAGGTAACCATCATAGATGGTTCACTCAATTCATGCAACAATCAAGCATATCACAAGTATTTCATAATTTCACATCAATCGAAAGTATCACATGGTCCCATAATTAACACTTTTATTTTCACATAAGTATAAGGCATTTTGCCTTTCACTCAATCAAAGAGATTAAACCAGATGCATATGAAATGCGCATGTTACCCTTTTCCAATTTATTACGGTGTTGTGATCGAGCGCCTGAACTGTCCCAATATGGGCACATTAATCGTTGAGCCTGAGGCTCTAAATCACTGTGGGGCTTGAGGCCCGAATACAATTGTTGAGCTTTTAGCTCTCGGTGGCTGCTCCGGTCACAACTGTCATTATCTGATCATGCATTCATGAATGAAATGCATATGTGACAATTAAGCAGTATATACATCACAATCAACATATGTGTCACAATTTATCACATCACAAGCAAGTAGTTCTCAAAGTCACATACAAGTAGCACTTCTATGACATAGCTCCCCAGTACATCGGACCTTCTGTCCGAATCCACAATCACAATCAATCTCAAACCCACCATTATTCACCACAAAATTATAAACAAAGAAGAATTGAGAGAACCGTCTAGGTCACTCACCAATAGCTTCTGAAGCTAATGCCTGGAAGTCTCGACAACGTCTGTGGGTTGACGTTCCAAAAGCACCTCTATAACAATTAAAACACACAGATATTACAAATTGTATAATCAGAAATGTTTAATAATGCACATGTAGAAAATTAAACTGTGTACAATATATGTTCGTGACATTCTCGGTATTATTTCACAAATCACATCAGAAAATATTCCCCTACTTTTTAGAAATCTATGAACACCAAAATCACTCAATTCGGATCTCTATAGGTCTAATTGTTGCTAAAACACGGACCAGAAAAATAATTTTTTTTCGTTCCGATAGAATCCCTCATTTCTAATTTAATCTCAAAAATTTGCTAATTCCCATGGAGAGCAATTAAATGACTTACAAATCCAATGCTTCAAAAATTAAGTCAATCGGAGGTTGAATGAAAAAGTTATACACAAAAGAATAGCAAAAGGGTCAAATTAGAACAAAAAAAAGATAAGAAAATTTTGCACTTATTTCCCTCTCTTCTACCACAATGCCTAACTTTTCACACAAGTGTCCAAAAATCACAAATGAGATCTCATTGGAAAGATCACAGAAAACCCTAAAAGTTCCTTCAAGGACTCTCAAACTAATTTCACCCTTAAGGGTGTCAAAAATTCAATCAAAGTTTCTGCCTAATCATAATTTTTCAAAACAGTACAACATTCTTCTAAAAATCATATCTTCCCATTCCCTTTGCCAAAAATTCCAAGCTTTATATCAAAAGAAATATCAAAACATATTCTACAACTGAGAGGAGAATATGCTCTTTTAAATTTTCCCGGTTCAGCCTATTTGTTGCCACAAGCAACGTCATCTTCTATAAGGGACATTAACTATGCTGCACTAGAGATGGAAGACAATATTGGTGGTCATAGTTGTAAGTCTGAGTAAAATAACATATCTTCTATTTCTAAATGGTGAAAAGACAGTCTTTGCCGATGGAACAAATGGAGATTATGGAAGAATCTTCAACAAAGGTGTTCTTAGACAAGGACGATTTGTTTAACATACTAGCATTACTTGACAGCATGGCAGAAGGGTTAATCTTGACACCACCAGCCATACAAAAAGGGTTTAGTTAGGACTAGGTGGATGAAGGGGATTCAAGTTCTATGGAGTGATTATCATTTAATTCTCGATGTGCTCAATCATTTACTACGCTGTGCATAAATTTATTAGATAAAGAGGTAAAAAGAAGTGTAATTCAATACATTAAACAAGTATACTTTTGTTTGTTGGAGAATTATAACCAACCCTTTGGCTGTAGTTGATTACTTTTGTGGGGAATTTATTTTTTTATTGTTTTTGAGCAGGAAGAATTGTTTGATGATCCTTTGCGTATAGTATATATGTTGCATCAAACATTTTTGGTAGTAATTTCAATTGTAATCTAAGTACCATTTATAAGAAATCCCTAGTGTCTTCTGTTGGACAATTTTGTCCTTCTGTATAATATTGGACAACTATTAATTATATTTTCGGTTTTTAATAACTGATTGGTTAAGTTACGTAATTTGATCCAAACAAAGGTAATAAAGTAGCCCAATAAATGACCTAAATTAATGGGTCAAAATTTGGGAGAAAAATGGATCCTGATTAATGTGGACCGGACCCATATTGAGCTTGTGATAGAGAAACCCAATATGGAAGCTATATATAGAGGTTAAGGTCTCCTTTAGTTGCTTATGTAATTCGTAAGCATACAGATCCTCTGACCTGTTAAGAGCGCTTATGTCTTAAGAAAAATGTTGAAAGGCATTAACTGAGTATCGGTGATCCCTTTCCGTGAATGTCCCGAAATATTGGAGCTCGTTCTAGCCTCGAAAATTGCTTCGAAACATCGGATGGAACGATTACATGATCAGGTTGCTGGAAACGAAGATATTTTTGCTTCCATTCATTATGGTTTTCATCGATTTTTGATTCGGTTTTCAATTTTTTTGCGTATATGATTACATAAAAGTGATATACATAAGGCTAGCTATGAAAAACGGGTCAAAAAGGGCCAAAAAGAGCAAAAAATGGATCCCAGGTTGCCAAAAATCATCCTCCCCATTGAAGGGTGATGCACTATCAAGCACATGCACCGCATCGTTCCCAACTCGTGGTGGTGTGTTTTATGCACACACCAGACACATCTGCCGCGAGTCTGTACACAAACGTGCGTTTACTCAGGCACAGGCTGATGCCTGTTGACGTCAACGCACAATGTTGCGCTAACATAAGCTCTACAATAATTCTAAAGTTAGCACCAAGAAAAAGAGAAAATTTTCATAATTCCCATAAGGTTGCCCCTGGTCCTTTTTGGGTCAGTTTCAAGGTTGGGGGAATTTTTAAATCGTTTTTCAATTTCTAGATTTATTGTGTTGGTAATTGGATTCTGGAAATGTTTATAAATATTTTTTTAAGTTAATTTTGAGTACATTTTCGTACTCTAAACTGCACATAAGGGAGACACTTAAAGTTTTTGATCTCGTGTGGTAGGTTTGGTACTCAAGAAAGTATGATAATCACTCCTATTAAGAATTTTTTAAATAAAAGTCTCAAATAAAGTTTAAAGACAATGTCTTCAGTACTGATATGTGATTAATTAACTGTGCATTTGGTTTTGGCATTTATAACTGATTTTCATATACATTATGCCCATATAGAATGTGAGATGACATAAAGAAGTATCCCTTGTGTTTGTGGACTTTCTAGGGTACTGACGAGAATATAGTCACCAAAATGGCCTTTCAAGTTAATATTTTGGATTGTTCTACTCACATGTTGGGGATGTCGCTGGCCTTTTGTTTGGTTATTCTGCCCAAAGGTGTTGGCCTTACATAAGGTTTTGAGATGTTCATAAAGGTATTAGATGGAGGAAAGTCGTTGCTTAAATGATCTATTCATTCAAAGGTGGTAGTGTCATGAGAGTTGATAGTTTATACTATGATCGTTTTTATATGGGGGTCTAATTATATTTATTATGTATTCAGCCCAAAAGTGTTTCATAATATGTGTGATCGGATTCTCAATAGAGATACTGCTTTAATCCTTTAAGTATCACGGTTATCCTGCATTTATAATAATCTATACATTGTCTTTTTTATTTTACAGCAACCTTTTCTGTAAACAACAATGCTTTCACAATTGAGACCTTAAATGGTTTCAATTTCAAGAAATGGAAGAAAGATGTGGAGTTTTCACTAGAGATGGCTGACGTCAGTATGGCGATGCACATCAAGAAACCTTCTCCACTTACAGATATTAGCTCAGAAGCTGATAAAGCAGCTATAACAGTCTGGGAGTGATCAAATAGGATATACGATTTGACCATCAAGAAGTCGATCCTAGATCATCTGCTGAGTGAATTACCAGATACGACCATAGTAAAGGAGTTTATGGACAGCATTTTCCATAGATGCAAGGTGTCTTCTCGTGCGGAGCTGACCAACTTGATTAAGGAACTATTCTCCAATAAGTATAAGGGAGAAGGAGGCATTCGAGAGTGCATTATCAGGATGGTATACCTTCAGACTAGGCTGAAGGAACTCGATGTACCAATTCATGATAATCTTATAGCGCATCAGGCACTAGATACTCTCCCTCGAGAGTTTGAGATGTTGGCTACCTCCTACATCTCTCAAGATAAGGCCTGCGACATCAATGCCTTAATTTCTTGGTACGCTGCAGCAGAGGAGAAAATTAAGAGTTCTCTCTATACAGTTATGTTTGCAACTGCCAAAGGTAAGGAGCAGACTAAGCCCCAACAGCCTAAGGGTAACAATAAGAAACCCAAGCTCTCTCCAAAGTTTCATATTGGACAGTCCAGAATTGCTAAGCGGCCACATGAACTAGAAGGTATGAGGTGCTTCTTCTGTAAGAAGAAGCTGCATAGGAAGGTTGATTGCGAGAAGTACAAGTTGTGGAAGGTTAAGCAGGAACTATCAGGTAACTCCTTGGCCTATATGATTCATGAATCCAATGTAGCTATAACCACATCAAGTTCTCAATAGTTAAATAGTGGAGCTTCTAGCCATATTGCTTCCACAATGTAATGGTTCAGATCCAAGAGAAGGCCGACTAAAGGAGAGGAGAAGTTAATGGTTGGAGTTTTATGAGACATATTTTATATACCGTCATTTAGACGAAACTTGATCTCTGTATCAGTTTTGGATAAAAAAGGTTATCGTTTTGTATTTAATACTTCAGCTGTAATTATTTCTATCAATACAAGACATATCAGAACTGCCTTCTTATCTTACAGATTGTATAGAATGTGTCTTACTCCAAATGAAATGTATGCCTCTTCTTATCCTGCCGAACTTGTTACTCAAAAGGGAGCCTTTATAAAGGAAACATCTTACATGTTGTGGCATAAACGCCTTGGTCACATTTCCAGGGAGAGGGTTGAGAGATTGATAAAGGATAACATTCTCCCAACTCTGGACTTCAGTGATCTGGACACATGTTTTGATTATTGTAAAGGGAAGTTGAACAAGATAAAGAAAAAGAGGTCAACTTGTACTTCTGGTTTATTGGACCTCATACATATAGATGTTAGTGGTCCCTATACAGTCACGTTATGCAATACTTAATATAATCTGTTGGCCCCCAAATGTTTTTCTTGATAAATAAGCATGATTAAATTAATTTTGGGGTCTTGATAGATTAATGTATGTTGGAGCTAATTAGCAAGTAAATGTTGATGGGATTTTGTAATATTGGTGAATTGAATTAAAGTTAAAGTAATAAGTTGCGTAAGGGGGCATTATGGGAAGATCACTTAAGCATTTAAGTTGCAAGGCTAATAAGTAAGGGTAAGTTGGACATTTTAGCATCACTAATGGTTTAAAAGGGAAGAGAAATGAGTTGTCTTACAATTAGAAGAACAAAAAACGAAAATAGAGAAAAAATAGGGAGAGGATCGGTTTGAGATAATTCTTTCTTCAAAACAAACTTGAGACTTAGATCTACCATTTTTGTGAAGAAGTCAAATTATGATTTTGGTGATTGATTAGTGTGGGC